>CAUYSK010058372.1:0-26950 GCA_963575035.1 Avahi laniger
TTCTGAGCTCAGGAGTTCGAGACCAGCCTGAGCAAGAGCGAGACCCCATCTCTACCAAAAATAGAAATTAATTGGACAGCTAAAAATATATATAGAAAAAATTAGCCGGGCATGGTGGCACATGCCTGTAGTCCCAGCTACTTGGGAGGCTGAGACAGTAGGATTCCTTGAGTCCAGGAGTTTGAGGTTGCTGTGAGCTAGGCTGAGGCCATGGCACTCGCTCCAGGCAATTGAGTTAGACTCTTTCTAAAAAAAAAAAAAAAAAAAAAAAAAACCGTTGGTTTTTAGTGGGGATATTTAAAAAGGAAATCTTTTTTCTGGGACTGTTAAAGGATGAAAAGGAAATGATTATATATCTTATTAACATTTTCCATCTGTAGGGTATTTCAGTGCATACAGATGGTACTTACAGAGGAACAGTTTGCTGCAAAGATCCAGGCTGTCTTTGAATGTGGTTTGCTGGGATAGCCCACTCCTTAATAGGTTCCTGGGAACTCATCACAGTGGTTATGGGCTGCAGGAATGAGTCTAAAACATTCAAAGTCTGAACCTCTCTAGGAATTGAGGAAGCCTGCTCTGAAATTCAAGAATAGTGGTAACTTTTAAAGGCAGAATTTTAGGCGGGTCACTGTGGAATGTTCTCAGAGAGGAATTGCCAGTGCTCCACAGGTGAGTGTAAGAGCAGGGAGAGGATTTATAGAAGATAAAAGATTCATTTGAAAATAGTTTATGTCAACTGATGTTTGAATTGGACTTGGAAAATTCCAAAGTGTCTCTAGCGGTCTTTCATTTTAAACATTTAAAAGAAGGTCAGAAAAAAAGTAAGTAAATAAGTAAGTAAATAAATAGATAGACCTGATCTGCTCCCTCACAAAGCCACCCTCATTGCTTGACTTTAACATCTTTATAGCTCCATTTTTTTTCCCTAGTAATATTGAAAGGATTACCTTTGTTGGCCCCTAGGTAGTTACTGTGTGATTTTACTGTTATTAAATCTATTATAAACTGCTTCATTATTTCTGACTCTGACTCTGTCTCTCCTTTAATCCTTCCGTCACCCTCCCAGAAATCCCATGCTGTTGGCCCCCAGGAAATCCGAGAGCGAGCCACGGTCTTGCAGACGATATTTGAAGATTATGTGCACTCCAGTGAGAAGAGGGTCTCCTGGGCAAAGAAAGGTCAGTCAATTTCTTAGGTGATTGTGGAATGGATAGCCCAGCAGTGCACTGTCCCCCACCTTTACCTGCACACCCCAAACAAGTTGAGTCCAGCCTGGGATCTCTGCTCACAAGCCAGAGCCTCCAATCTTCGTAATTCTGCAGGGTTTGGAAGCAGGCACGGAAGGCTTTAAAGTGATATTAAATGTTAATTTCATCCTTCCCCATGTTTTGCACAAATGAGGCTTTATCTTGGCTTATATTAGGACTAGAGCTTTGACCCAACAACTTGGATCTTAGGGATCCGTTTTTCTCTTTCTTTGAAAATCAGATAGAAGAGATGTGTCATGTCAGTAGAAATAGTTGTAGAGATGAAAATTAGAGATGAAGGTAAGGGCTGGAAATACTAGACCTGAGCAGTTCCTATTTGAAGGTACAAAGAAAAATGAGAAAGAACAGTGATGAGGAAGAGCCATACACCACGAACTCAATTCCTAGGAAATTTGTAAAAGAGTTAGGTATTGATGTAATATTCAGACCCTTTGTAGAGTAAGTTGGCTCCTGGGATCACCAGACATTAGGCGTGGTCTTGGCAGTTCACTGTGAGCAATGAGCAGTGTGAGGGGAATGGGGCTTACGACAGCTGATACTTTTTCATAGTGGAATGTCTTGGCTGGTGACCGACTCGTGTGCTAATGAGACTTACTTCACGTTGGAGGATCCACAGTTCTTTTTGTTAGTTACCTGCTATTTTGAAAAAAATGCCAGGCTGGCTTACCAATATAGGAACAATGTAGCACCCTTTCTTTTTATAAATAAAAATTATCTTCTTTAAAATCATCCAGTTAGCAAATATTTATTGAATTAGGTACTATTCTGAGTGCTTGGAATATATGAAGTCAAAACAGACAAAAATCCTCACCTTTGTGCAGCTAACATTAGTGGAGTGGGGGGACAGCAAATAGTGAGCAAATAAACATAATAAATGAAGTAGATCGCCTATTTAAAGGTGATAGAGCTGTAAAAAAATAGAGCAGGATAAGGGATATGAAGGGGCTGACAGAGCAGAGTGCATTTTAAATGGGGTGGTCAGAGAGAGCCTCACTGTGAAGGCGATATTTGGGTTTTCCTCTGAGTGAAGTGGGAGTCACTGGAGGGCCTTGAGCAGAGACGCGGTGATCTGACAAAGGTTTGAGAAAGGGCGCTTGGCTGCTTTGTGAGAGTAGACTCTGGGGCAAGGGTAAAAGTTGGGAGGCTGGTTTAGGGGCACTGCGGTCACCAGGAAATAAATGATAAAAACAGGTTAGTCAGCAGATATTTTCAAGTACCTGTTATGTATGCCTTTAACACATTATAAAAGCAATCCTTGGTTGCCATCATAAAACTCAAATAAGTCAGAACTGCACGAGGTAAAATATGAAGTCCCACTAATTGCCACTGTATACCCTGTGTATATACTGTATATGCTTATAGACTTTTCACTAATGGTATCCAGTCTTAGCATTTCCCTAAAGTGAATTCAACAATTCCTAAGGGTTTTCCTACCTTCCTGTCTCTAGAGGAGTACTAGACTATCTCTCAAGAGGAATAGGGTATTTGTCATAGTGTAACTTCACAGAGTTTGGACCTTTGATGAAAGTTAGGCAAATTCAGCTGGCTGCGCAGAACATAACTAGGTATTGTGCTGCTGAATTTCAGGGCTAATAACAAAGTTGCAATGGAAAGAAATAAATCAGACCCACGCTATCATCTTCAATTTTGGTGTCAGTGGTGTTTTGGATATTTTGGCAAGACTACAAGTATTTCAAGGTGTCTGGGTCATCAGAGTAGAAGTTACAGTCAGCAATCCTTAGAGAATTTGGTTTTGGATTTTCTCTGATCATTTTCACCATTGAACTTGTTAATGCTGAGAAACAAGCAGAGTTGTCTTCTGTTTAAAGCAGTGGTCTTCAACCTTTTTGGCACCAGGGACTGGTTTCATGGAAAACAATTTTTCCACAGACTGGGGTTGAGGGGGATGGTTTTGGGATAATTCAAGTGCATTATGTTTATCGTGCACTTTATTTCTCTTATTATTACATTGTCACTTGCTGCTCACTGATAGGGTTTTGATATGAGTCTGCAAGCAATTGATTTATTATGGTCTCTGTGCAGTCAAACTTCTCTGCTAATGATAATCTGTATTTGCAGCCGCTCCCCAGCACTAGCATCACCGCCTCAGCTCCACCTCAGATCAGGCATTACATTCTCATAAGTGGCTCGCAACCTAGATCCTCGCAATTATGAGAATCTAATGCTGCCCCTGATCTGACAGGAGGCGGAGCTTATGCAGTGATGCCAGGGATGGGGAGCGGCTGTAAATACAGATGAAGCTTCCCTTGCTGCCTTCCACTCACCTCCTACACAGGCCACAGACTGGTACCAGTCTGAGGCCCAGGAATTGGGGACCGCAGGTTTAAAGGATATTGGAGCAGAGTCACTCCCCAATGTATATATACCACAAAGGAAATAAATATATTGTTTCTCTCATTTGCTAATTGATTTCCACAGCACAGTCTATGGCAGACTTCAGTCATCCCATTTCAGATGTGAAGCTCTCCAGTATTCTTTTCTCTCCTGTTACTTAGGATTGTGAATTCTGGAGGTTTGGGAGAATATACACGTATTTGCCACCCGAAGGTACTGAATTCACAACATAGGAACAGCCACTGCTCTCTATAAGTTGATATTATCTTTTGCATTTCAATCTGCATATGCAAATTCTCCACTACTGACTTGCTTCCCTTTTATGCCATTGCAGAACCCACCTCATGAATAATTAACAAAGCAGCTGGCTTTTTGCCTTTATGACAGAAAACTAGTTGGACTGGGCCAAGTGTGCATTTGTTTTTCCTTTTGCATTTTCTGACGCAGTCCTTGTTGATAACCAGCATCTAATTGTTGTCAGTCTCCAAAAGCAGTTACCCCTTTTTTTCCTCTCACTTCTTGCCTCTCTCAGCTAAGGATTCCAGTTATAAAAATAGTGGTAACATGAGTTTAAATTCCAAACTGAGGAACAAAAATGTCAGAAAATGGAATCCTCTACCTGCAGATGACCACCGTTGCTGTGGTTTAATCATCTCCGTCTTCAGGTCTCCCTGAAGAGCAGGAACTCCATGTGTAGGATTTATGCCTGTGCTTGGAAGGGATGCTTCTCAGTCCAGAAAACCCACACTAGTGATGACAAACCATCCTTCTCCCCTCAGTGGGAGCAGAGGTAGGCTGGGCACTTTGCCAAATGCTTTGTCTTTAAGAGAATTGTAACAAGACACTTCCTTCCTGGCGTTCTCTCAGTAGTTGTTGCCGTTGGCGTGTCGGTAGGAAGATGCATGTGCCTTTACTCTATAGAGGGGTGCCTTGTGGGAGCAGGTGTCGGGGTGGGAGGAGTGAGGATTATCCTCACTTTTCAGGCTGGAGTTATTCCTTTCTACCTCCTTAATCTTAAGAATCATCCATAAAATACCATTATTTCTGATCCAGATGTTCAGGAATGAAAAAGGACAAAATGTCCATGTGGGGTATTTTAAAATAGATTTCCACTAATTCATGTACCTTAAATAGTTGGCAAGAAACAGGAATCAGTGACTGTAATGCACTGAACGCTAATTGCCTGTAGCTTCATCCGTCACCCCAAATAAATGTCTACTTTGCTACTTCTCTACTTTCTGCCTGTGTTGGTCCCTCAGCCCCTCTTCCTCCTGTACGTCCTAGACATTGCCAACGTGAGCCACTTCCTGCCCCTTGGAAGGTCCTACAAACAGCTGCTGCTGCATCTGAAATTCCTGCTTCTCTCAATTATCCAAACATGGGAGTCTGTGCAAGTATGTGAGGACAACCAACTATTGCTGTCCCCAGTGGGACAGGAGCCTTGAGGACAAGGAGGTTTAGTAAAAATATGTAGTGCGAAATGCTGCCTGACCAAGTTGTCTGGGGAGAAAACACTTCCTGCCATTTCTTGGCGAACTCATTATCCCTGTAAAGCTGTTAGCTGAGCACCTACGTCTCCTGGGACAGATGCTCTCGGTGCTCAGCTCCTAAGATTGGTAGAAAGAAGGAGAGGGAGAGAGGTGAGCAAGGCGGAAGCCCAGGGGCTAATCCACTTATGCAGAAGACAGGTACAAAACGAAGAGACCTAGGCAGTGTTTGGGTAACTGAGGTTTGGAAAGTGCCGACTCTTGGTTTGGTTTGGTTTGGCTTGGTTTCAGACTGGTTTTTTTAGACGCCAAGGAAATGTTCAAGGTTGAGGAAAGAAAGGGAGGTAGAGAAGAGTCTTAAATCTCCTGGGTCATCGTAGTTGTAGAGCTTTTCTCTCTGAAGACTTGACTATGTAGCTCTGTGTCTAGGAGCCTGGTGCCAGAACCCTCCAAACAGTACAGACCTTTTGAAGTGTTAGATTTTCTTTGAAAAAGTCCCCCATTATTAAAAAGGGGAGTAAGCACAGATTTAAGAGAGGGGTGCAAAGGAGTTGCCTTGGTTATTATTTCTCATCGATTGGGAAAAGAAGTTCACTTTGCTCAGTAAATAGAGCTTTGATGGATTCCCCAGGATCCTTCCAGGAGCTGATCTGTTAAAATGACACTTTTTATTACTGTTCATAAACGCCAATCTCCAGGTGCTGCTGGGATATTACATTTAAGCTGTGGGCAAACTTGCCAGTCCAGTGGCTCAACAAGTGAGGGTGAGGGAGGCTGGGGTTTAGTGGCTCCTTTCGTCAGCTGAGGCAGGGCTGGGCTCTGCCTTGGCTGACAGAAGTGCAGGGTTGGAAGGAAAGAGAGCAGGGCTGGGGCGGGGAGCCCTTTTCAGGACAATTCCCTCCTTCCGCGTTGGAGTGCCAAGAGGACAGACACCCAGTGCTCATTGTTATTTCAAGATATTCCAGGGAGACCCTGGGATAGGGCAGTCTTTACTCAAAGGAATGCCTAGTTAAGGTGTAGCCAAAGCTCCACCCGCCTAGGAACTGAGTCTGGCTCTTCTCTGGTGAGAGCTGGGATCTAGAACAAGGACCTGTTTTCTTAACTTTAAAATGAGACTGAAAGTTTCCTGCCAGAATATTTGATGAACTTCTCTAAATTGTTGGCAGTC
Organism: Avahi laniger; assembly: GCA_963575035.1. Lineage (NCBI taxonomy): Eukaryota > Metazoa > Chordata > Mammalia > Primates > Indriidae > Avahi > Avahi laniger. The sequence goes on from CAUYSK010058372.1 coordinate 6,279, forward strand.
CTTAAGAAGTAAACCATTTCATGGGCCATTTTAGATATTTAATAATTTCCTTTCTCCTTTGAAAAATTCTTTTTGTTTTTTTCATTTCCTTTTTTGTGCATTCTTTGAATGAGTAAGAAGCACTGTATTGCTTAATCCTGGATACTTCTAGAATGAACTTGGTTTGAAAGTCCCATGAACACACGGAGAAGTGGTATCAGTGACTGCCTCTGGGTGGGGGGCTGGAGGCGGGGCTTGTGGTGGAGAGGCACTCAGCGTGGTGTCGTTCATTCATACTAAGCATGACAGTCACACTAAAGCCATTTGAACTCTGAATTTTGTAACACTTACATGCATTAACTAGTCAAAAAAATAACTAAAATTTAATTAGGAAAACATTTTTCTAATATCAATGTCTCATTAATGATTTCCTCATTGACATAAGAAAATGGTGTCTTATTTTGATCATTTCTTAGTTTCTTCACTCAGTCTCTCTTTCATTCATTTATACAACAAACATGTATCAAGTGCCTGCTGTGTACCAGGTGCTGTGCTAGGCCCGAGACTATGACAAAGAAGAAAACAGGGACCTGCCCTGTTGAATTGTTATGAGCTCTGCGTAAAGTCTGAAATTTTATTGGGTTTATTCAATATGATAATTGAGTGATATTCAAGTGATAAGAGATCTATATAGTTTTTGGTTTTGTTCATATTGTTGTGTTTTTTCGGAATTAAACAAATACACAGAAGCATAGATTTAGGTTGGCAGTGTATGTTCTAACTATCCTGGTTTTGTTCCCATTGCCTGGCAAGACGCAGTCTGTAGGATAACCATTAGGCTGGGGCAGCTTTGGAAATTCGAGACCCCAGGCCGACAGCCTCCCTCTCCCATCATTTGTCTTTCAGCTCTACAGTCCTTCATCCGAGCCTATGCAACCTACCCCAGAGAGCTGAAGCACATCTTCCATGTTCGAGCCCTCCACCTTGGGCATGTGGCTAAGAGCTTTGGGCTAAGAGATGCCCCTCAAAATCTTAGTGTCTCAGCGATAAAGAAGAGGAATGCGAACCTGAAAAGGTAAATGAACTGAATTTACCCTGTGACAAATGGCTGCAAGCTGGATGAGCGTGGAGAGCTCTTTTCTGACAGCAACGGGAGGTGGCATTGGCAGGCCGAAAGGCTCACTGGGAACCCATGCCGCTAGGGTCTGCCCTTCTCCGATACAGTAAGCTCTTGGAACAAGAGGAAACATGCCTAATCTTGCAGAAATTCAGTGACGTCTCCTGTTGGGCCCAGATGTAGTGGGGTTCACAAGAGCAGAAGACAAAATGACGGGGTCGTGTTCGCTGTCCACCAGTAGAGTAACCAGGGGGACTGGCCAGTCGGAGCTTCAGTTGTGCTGTGGTCCACCCTGGAAAGCGTCTGAGATTCATACGAAGACTCGTTACACGTTCCGTGCAACCAGCCCTGGTGTCGCACCTTGGCCCACTGAGATGGGAGGGGCGAGTGCCTGAGCCTCAGATCTCCCGGTGCGCTGGGTCCCAGCGATTAGCACTGGGCTCCATGCCGCTAGGTGCACTTCAGTGCAGGGCTCTCACAGAGGCAAGAGCAATGAACTCTTCCACTCTTCTCCCAAAAAGCGCAGTTCTCCCGCAGCTGTCCAAAGTCCTGGTGAGAGCAGACTGAGGGAGGGGCGTTGCCCTGTTGGGGAGGCTGCTCTGAGTCCTTCTTCACAGTGCTGAAGTGCTTCCCTCGGCACGCTGCATTCAGAAAGGGTCTTCTTCCTCTCCTCAAAGCTCTGGTATGTTTTTAGTGCCAGAACCAGCCCTCGTAGGAGCTAGAGCGCGTGAGACCCCGTGACTGCTCTTGGAGGGAACTTTGGGGTGAGTGGCCGGGATTGCTTATGCAGGTGCGGTGGGAAGGCTGCGTTGAACAGATGCTTGGGGGCACAAAGATTTTTCTTTCACTTGCCCTGGGCGCCAGTTACTTTGCATTGTATATCCTTCTTTTTACACATTAATTACAAATGCCACAACATACCTGCCCTGACTCTGAGAATCTGTGGGCAGTACCACACTCTGCTGCGTATTCCCATGCAGTGTCTGACTTGCTTATTCGCCGAGAGGTGGTGATTACTCCGTCAGCCTTGTCAGGCAGGGCCCAGTCTGTCTGGCTTGCCGTGGCAGAGGGAGGAGGACTGCCCAGGGTAGGGACATGGCCGTGGTCTTAGAGTTGGGGAACTTGGATTTAAGTCCCACCCCCATCCTGATGTGAATTTTAGACCTTATCATTTCTTAATGTCTCAGTTCCTCACTTTCCTCAGCTGCAAAAAAGAAAAAAATCCATATTTTTAGTTACTTCACAAGATTGTTTTGAGAATCAAAATTAGGTGATATGTGTAAACATGCCTTTGGAACCATGCAGGGCCCTACAGATGAAGCTCCTTAGGACAGAGAGCTGGAAAGCAGAGGGGTTAAGATTCTGGGACACCCAGCTTGGCCTGTCTGCAGATTTGGCACCTGCAGGGCTGTCTGTAATGGATACAGTGTTGCTTAATTTGAGACCCGATTTTGGAATTTTTAAGATGGTTGATTTTTTTCTAATATGAATAACTCCCACATAGGACAGTGCTCTAGTAATTCTGTGAGGCAGATATAAACCGTTTCTCTGGATGCTGCTGTGCTACAATGCCCAGGTTAGAGTAGGCGAATCCAGCTCCGGTTTCTTCTGGGCAGTTTTGAGGTGCGGGGTGCAGAATAGCGCTGCATGCAGCCCAGAGCCTGCTTTGCTCCCCTCTGCTGGAGCCAGGTCCTTCTCCCAGAGGGCAGAGGTGCCCCAGACACACATGGCTATGTCAAGATTTTGGGCTGCAGGGCCTGATAGTTGAGTTCCTGTCTTTGGATTTGCTGTCGCTGGTATCTTCGTTTTCAGGTGTGTAATGGAACCACGAGACTTCCTGGTCAGCATCTGAGAGTGGCCTCATAATCAGAAGTCTGACTACTGTGTCACCTTCTCTGAAATGTTGACACTCAGAGAACGTAGGAATAGACCTGCCAAATGATGAACTGTTAAGAAACACATATCTCTCTGTTTATTCCTGTCCCCGAAAATAGATGCAATCCCCCAATGTTTTATTGTTAGCAGATGATCTACCTTTATGGCTAGAAATTTCATTAGCAAGTGTTAATCCAGATAGCAGCTCTTCAGACCAGGATGTCCTCAGCGCCTAACCAGATCTTGGAAAGTGAGGCAGTGAGGCATTTGGGAGGGGGAGTTGGAGACAGCATCGTCCTTACCTTGAGAAGCCGCTAGGGAGAGAGAACCCGCCGCCTCCTGCCTCAGCGGACCCTCACTAGCAGATGGGCACCAAGACCACTGTACCCCTGTGAGCAGGGGATTTAACAGGGCTTTATTTAGGGAAGAATGGACTGATTAGCCGATAAAGAGCATGTAAGATGGTATGGGGCAGCCTTTGATGTCTGGCTGGCGCGGCAGGGAGCCGGGTGGTGAGTGACAGCAGTGTGTCACAGGATTACTCCGCCCGTGACAATGCTGCTCTCTGTTCCTGCCATGTCACCACCCTGTTACAGCTACTTTTCCCGTTGTTATGCTTTCTTTTGGAAGCATTTCTCCCTGAACTCCCTACGTGCTCCTCCCCCCGCCCCGCCTTTCTAAGGCAGACGGGCACTAGAGGATACAGTAGGTACCGTTTTTCATTTGGGGAAATCTTGTCACTCCTGGAGGAGGAATGACTTTGCAGCTAATCTGCACATGGACCGTATAATTGTGGTCAGGGTAAGCAGTGGAGAAAACTTGACAGATTTTCCACACCTCAGTCAGGGCTCAAGCAAATGCCAGTTGCTGCTTTTTGAGGACTGGAAAGAAAAGTCCATTAAACCCCACAAAGTGCGGAGAGTTATGCTGTGGCCACAATTATTGTTCTGAGCTGAGACTTTCCTCTGAAATCCATCTGTCAAGAAAGAGAATGGGTTCCTTATGCTTTGTATGGGCGAATAAAATAATAGTACTAAATTCACTAAACTGTCCCGCATTCCATTTTACGGTGTTCACTGCCCAGAATAATTACATATTATGTGCAAACCTGTGATCGCTGCAAATCAAATCCATCTGACTGTAAACAGAAGCCTCCCTCACCTGTCAGACACCAAGCAGGAGTCAAACTGGCGTTAAAATGTGAATTGAGGGCAGGTCAGGTTAGGAGACTGTTAAGCATTTCCATGCAATGGTGAAGGGAATTTTTATCTCTTCTATTGCCGTTATTTCTTTATTCAACCCCTTTTCAGAAAAAGAAAATAAATAGTTAATGTCCTCAAATGAGATCTTAATAACTAGGTCTCTGTTGACTTTGTCAGTTCTCAGTTCTGAAAGGGAACACTAAATATCTTCCCTCTACACATAGAAATACAGTCATAGTCACAAAAACCCTGCTGACACCTGTGCACAAACCTGTCAAAACAACCCCCAACCCCAAACACTGACACGCACATGTACACAGGTAGTTGTGCTATTGCTGAAATATTCAATGGCCCCTTGGCAACATCCGTCACGGAAACAGCATTTTCCTCCTATGAAATGCAGTTCTAATTTGGAAGCTGTGTAGGTTCCACAGTTCCTGAGAAGCAAAGGTAACATATCCTTCCAGAAGCTCTACCTTTCGAGGTGATGCTGAAACCAACACTGACTGCTAGGAGAGGCAGAGTTGTGTTGTGTGCCGGGATGTCTGCCTGCACGGTCACACATGAGCAGAACGTGTCCAGGGACAGTAAGCAGGCATGCTCAGTCGGGCCACGATTCTCTCATGTCTCTGACCCTCTGTGAAAAAATGCTTCAAAAATAGAGAAACTATATGCCTTAAGATCTTGGTGTTATTGTGACAAGGTGGAAGAGCAAGTCTGCTTCTTCTCAACCATCCTATCTCGTGTGAATTATATGCTATACCCAAACACTAGTCTTTGCCCAGACAATCTTAAGACTGGTACCCCTGGCTTCTGCCATCTGTGTCTTTCCGATGTCGTTCTTAGAGCTCAGGAACATCTGGGGCATTGTCATTATTAGTAATTCAATAATTTTGTCTCCTTGTTCTCAGCTCCCTTCTTTAAAGTTAGTAGGGAAACAATAATCTGAATTGTTGACTATTCTTAAAAGAAATAGTTTTACTTGTATACATTTTCTCCAGCCAGCCTAGCTAAAATATTACCTGGTACTTCTCAGTTTTATCCAATAAGGTAAACAATCTAAGATTAGGGAGTTTCTTATCCCTTAACACTTGATCGTTCCAGGTGTGCTCATAAGAGGCTACGTGTGGCTGGCTCCGCCACTTCTGGCCTCGTGGCAGAACCTCCCACACCTAGTGGCTTGTTTGCCAAGCACTGCAGAGCTTTTCCTTAACCTCTGTACTTCCAAAGTTCTAGAAGTCATTTATTTTCCAAGATAAGTAAACATCCTCATGGAAATCATACATGCCAGTCACCCCTTCTTTGTAGATAGGACACGTGTTAAAAGATTTTTCCCATCTGAATTATCACAAGTGCTTCAACACTGACGTTCAAATTGGAGATTTTGCAAAGCTCCAATTTTTGGTATTTTTCATCTTTGAAGGTCTAGGCTATGTCATTCTCTATGATTCTTACTTTTGCTTGTTCAGTTATTGTTAAGTAACTGGTAAGAGCTTACCGTGGGGAATAGTACTTTAGCCCAAAAAGTCTGTAGCCCTGCTAACCCTCTCTCTTGCCCCTCCCATGTTCCTTAAATTCCAACTCTGGGAGTGTCACACAGTGATTAAGTGTGGGTTTGATTCACACAGATGTCTGGGTTGAATCCTGGCTAGGCCACCTGTCATCTGTGTGTCTTTGGGCAGGTCACTCAGCCTCTCCATCCCTCGGTTCCCTGGGCTCTCAAAGGAAGATCCTGAAGCCACCTCCCAGCGTGGGGTTAAACCAGATGAAGAATAGACACCCACACAGCGTGTGGCACATACGTGAACAGGCGCGCCTGGTGGTGATGCGATGCCCACGTTACTGTGTTGCCTCTCGCCCTGGCCTCCATTGTTCTGACAAGCATCCCTGGAACTGAGAGAGTGGAAAGTGTAGTTAACTGAAACCTTTTAGTACCTTGAACTTTTCTTACCTTTGAAAACAGGGAACCAGGTCTCTCAAAGACTAGCATTAAGAAGCTGCAGCTGCATCTCCCTGTAAAGCAATATTCTCATCATTAGAGCAGCTTGCCTGCCAATTTTTATGCGGCATTTACAACTTCCCTAATATCACTTAATTAGTTGAAGGCAAATCTGGCATCTTGCCCACTGTGAAAATCTTCTCGATTTCGTTGAGCCAGTTAGCATTCTGTAAAAAGACAGATTGGCCGAGCATGAGATGAGAGGCTGGACACAGCCACACTTGGAAACAGGAGGATGTCTCCATGTAAATCCGCCACACCTGAGTCGGCGCTTGTCTCCGCCGCCTCTCAGCAGCCCCACGCTGTCACTCCTCTGGCCTGCTCGGATCAGTCTCTTCCCTTAGCGTCCCAGACGCTGTCCCGGTGAATAGCAGCTCGCAGCCCCTCAACTTCACCTGAACTTCTGGAACCGTCTCCTGCCAAGTCTTCCTGCAGCCGCTGCTCCACGGGCAGCAGAGCCTCCATCCTGCCCACACTGCCCCCAACCCGAATCTCACCCAGGCTTAGAGCCTCTCTGTGACACCCGTGACTCTGGTGATTAAAACAGACCACAAGAAACCCCCTCTTTACCAGGCCCCGTGCCTGGCCTTTGCTGACCTTTCCGTCTCATCTGACGCCCCCAGCCCTCGCCCTCTCCTCAGGGCCTTTTCCTGAACGGGTCTGGGCCTGGACCTGTCCCCTCCTCCTCCCCTTGGTGCTCCAGCCCTTCCCCAAGGAAGCCTTCTGCGACCTGCCTGCCTCGGCAGACGCCCTGGCCCTGTCCTGTTGTCGTGGCACATTCACATCTGTCTGTGTTGTCTGTACGGCCCCTCCTCTCGAGCGTAACTCGGAGCAGAAACCCTGTCTGGCTTTTGCTCATGGTATAATAAGGTTAGTATCCCTTATCCAAAATGCTTGGGACCAGAAATGTTTCAGAGTTTGGATTTTTTTGGATTTTGGAATATTTGCATTATGCTTACCAGTTAAGCTTTCCTTCAGTGTCATGTCAATGCTCAGAAAGTTTCGGATTTTGGAGCATTTTGATTTTTGGATTTGGGATGCTCAGCCTTTATCCCTAGCACCTACCATAGTACCTGTCACACAATGGATGCTCAGTAAATATTTTTGAGTAGGCGAGTAGAAGCTGAAAGCATTCTGTAATTCCGGGAGGATATGCATAAAGCGAAAGAAAAAAAGGAATCGTTCTGACGTTAAAAAGAGATAACTCCTTCTTTACTATGTAATGAACCAGAAAATAGCAAACCCCACCTGGCGGGGAGGTTGTCTTTCAGAGCCCACGTGCCACCTGTCAGTCTGTCTAAGAGAATAAGCACGAGGTCGGGGCTCCTTCCTCTGCATGAAAGCAGTCCTCGGGAAGGACAGCGTGGCCCAGCCTCTGATTCTCTCCCTGACTTGCCAGGTGGAGGAGGCGTGGGGAGCAGCTCACAGAATGTAGTATGGGCGGGCTCAGGAGTGGGGTTTCCACCTCCCCTAGACAAGGCCAGAGCAGGTGTCCAGGTGGGGTCATATCACTCAGCTGTGCCTGAGGACCAGAAACAGTCAGGACCACAGCAGTAGCTATGAGGACAGATGTACCTGTGTGTGAGGAAACAGAATCTGGTCTCAGAGTCTACTGGGGAGGTGTATAAAATCGCAAATGCCCAGGCCCTGTCCCAGGAGTCCGTGGTTCAGTAAAGTCTAAAGTGATGAAGAGTGAGATAGACATGATCATGAACTTGACCCAGGGTTAGCCCCTAGGAACTTGGAAGAATGTGGTTCCCGCCTGGAACAAGTGATGGGGTGTCATCCTTAGCGTGGTGGGGCAGTGAGTTGCTGGCTAAATGTAACTGGTTTAAAGATGAGGTTTAATTAATGTTTTAATACAGAACCTTGGTGAGCTGCACAGATTACGGACAAGAGCATATTCTCGTGGTCTCTCTGTCAAAGGGGGAGGATGGGTGATTTAGCAGTCCAAGCTGGATTATCTCTTTAGGGCATTTGTACGGAGGAGAGTAAACTCTTGTCCCCCTGGAACAAGGGACAGGAAAACATCAGTGGAAGGTGACTGGGTTTCTCCTGGGTGGAGAAGGCGCAAAGTCACTCAAGGACTGTTTGTCACATGAATTCATCTGTTGATTACTGAGTTCACTCACGTTGTCTGCGCAGGCAGCTCCGAGCGGGTTGTGCCGTGTGGGCACACGCTCCTTTGGAGGACTTGCCCCTTTCCCCTCTCAGTGTACCCAGTGCAGATCCAGTTTTCGTTCCCTTCCCTTCTCTTCTCTCTGCAGTCAGGTTTTGTGGCCCTGCTTTTCAGGGCTCTGGTTTAATTACAGCTGTGCACACGTGGTTTTTTACATTTGGCCTTTTGCTTCTGCCACTATTTTTTTCTATCTGATACCATGCAATTACCAGCCTTCTGCCTCCTCGTGGAACAAATATACCCTCATCCCCACCCGGCTAATGAGGTGGTTAGAGGGATTTCACAGTGACCCTGAGCTTCCTCCACACCTGAGTCACCTGCAGACAGTGGGAAGCACAGGGTGTGCGTTCAGTCACGCAGTCAGGGCTGACAACAAAGAACAGGAACCCAACCAGCCTCTCCTGGGAGGATGCTGGAGACAGTCACATTCACTGCTGGAGCCGTCCAAGCACTGGAATTAGAAGATATGGCTGGCCTACCATGCAGTGGCAGATACCAGATGAGGCAGCGAGCAACAGGAGAGTACCAGCTCTCCATTAGATTGTCCTTCTCAGAGTTCTTCCATTTGGTATCATTTGAGAAATCAAGAGAAAACATGACTGTCTCCCAGGTCTCCCCTTGCTGCACACAGGTTAGTTTTAGTCATCCCAGGCCATCCTGTGTCAGAGCCTGCTCTCTTCTAATCTGGCTCCACTTCCATTGAGCTCCTTTCTGCAATAGGAAGGTATGTGCCAGCCCTTCCACAGTCTCTATTTTAATGATACCAGAGCCTTTCTATCTTGTTATTTATAACCTGTACCAGATGACTTTGGGACCTTTTCAAATGTTGTCTTCATTCTGGTCCTGATACTATAGCAATGGTCTGAAATGTAGAGAAATGTGTTGACTACTTAATAGTCAGGAATAGGGATGCAGTTTGAGAACTAGCATCCCAGAGCAACAGTCTGTGACACTTTTTGCATGTTGGTTTTAAATTCTTTGGTGGTGGCAGCAGCAGCATCTCTCTTGAGGGCGGGTGTATATCCCCTGCTAGCTGAGTCCTTCATGTACGTTGTCTCATCGAGACCTCACTAGGTCCCTGTGACCAAGGAAGGATCCTCAGTGGCCAGTGAGGAACCTGGAGCCACGCATGTGGCTCTGAGTCTGAGAGATCCCAGAGCCCAAACTCGTAGTCACGCCCTTGTCTGCCTCTCACACGCTCCATTTGAACGCTGCTGCTCTCTAGAATCAGCATTGGGCAAGGTAGTAAGTACATGAACCCTGTCATCCATGAGCAGATAATTTTTCATATAAGCAAAGAAATGGACTTAAAGCAGGAGATATTTTGGTTCTGTATATGGAATAATTTGAAACCATCCGAGAAGCAAACCCTGGAGTGAATTGTAGAAGCTTCCTGTTCACTAAGGCAGTTGTTGGAAGATCTTTGAGAAGAAGGGATTGTGGGCAAGATCTGGATGCCACTTCTCCTCCCATTTCCTCCAGTTCTGGAAGCAGCGTGGGCTTTGGAGTCAGACATTTGTGAGTTTGATCCCAGTCCTAGAACTCAGCAACAGCTTACCTGTAAGATGAGGGTGCCTCAGGGTTGGCGCGTAGGGTGTGGGGAAAGATAACGAATGCATAGCTCATAGCCCAGTGCTGAGCTTAGAGTGGGAGCTGGGTAAATGCTGGCTCCTCTACCCTGCCCCACTTCCTCTCTCTGATCTCTAAAGAAAATGTGAGAACTTCATAGAAGCTTCCTTGAGTCCGCCCAGCTTGGCCTGGCCTGGCCCTAGTCCCGTGGGTCCCGTCGCTCCCCCCATGGTTGATGTGGCCTCTGCTTCACACTCCTAGTGTCCCAGTGGCTCACTGCTCCAGGGCTGCCCGTTGCATGGTGCACGCTGCTCACTGGTAGAGCTCCTGAAAACAAGCCTGAACCGATCACTTTCATATTCCACCCTTTGGTCTGATTTCTACTGTTCAGTCTTGTGAGATTCAAATGCTGTATGTACATGATTTGCAAACACAGAAACACAAGGTGATATTATCATTGATCAAACCAGTCCCTGGTCCACATGACAATGTGTCAGACATCTGATGATGGCTCCTTGCTACTTCCCCTTTTCTCTTTTCTGTACTATTGATAATAGTCAACATTCCATGAGTGCCTTCACACAGGCACTGTGAGGAATGCTTTGGTACTTCAGCTCGTAAGTTCCACAGCCTATAGGAAAAGTGCCGGGATTCCCCTACTCAGTGGCCTGCTCTTCCAGGATGGCACCTGTCCCAAGCTCTACAGCCCCAGCACCTCCAGCTGTTCCTTGGTCCACACGGTTGCTGCCTGCCATCTAGATGGCTTATCTCAGCCCATCCTGTTTTGTCTGAGTCTGGTTCTTTTCAAAGTCTGGTTCTCAAAATTATCCAAACGTACGATAGAGAGTGCCCAGCAAGAAATAGTGTAAGACAGTCACTTCTGTTAGTGCAAGTGATGATAACAGCAGATACAGTGGCTACCACTGATGTGCTGTGATGTTCCACAGATGATCTGCTGTGGTCCCCCTGCAATCATTGTGTCATTCCCATTTTATAGAGGAGGAAACTGCCGTCCACAGGGCAGAGCTGGGATTTGAACGCAGACCTTCTGGTTCTGGGTCAAAACTTGCCAACTAAATTTCTACCTGTTTGCACTCATGACAATTTATATCCCCCGCCTCCTAAGAACAAGACCTAACATCTGCTCATCCTTTTGGTCTGTTGGTGGTGTGGGTAGTCTATCATCCAGCGTATTAACTGTCCCTGCAGACTTCTTTTCATCTGTGCATGTGACAGATATGCCACATAGTATCATCCAAGTCATCGATAATAGTGTCAAACAGCATAGGCCCAGAGGGCTGAGCCCTAGGCTTTGGGGCTGGAATTCTACCCTGAGTTTGTCAGTATTTTGAGGATCTAGTCATACCAGTCCCAAATACACCTAATTGTTTCCACGTTCTCCCTGTATTTCTCCATCTTAACAATAATTCATAATATTTTCTCAGAGAGTTAAAATTTAGAAAGCTCTTCAACGTGCTGTGCAGTTCGTTTTACCTTTTGTGCTAGCCCTGTTCCTGTACGTGGGCCCTTTCCGATGCATGGGGAAGCTCAGCGTGGAGAACGCTGCTGACTCTGCAAGGTCATCAGCTAGCAGAGTGGCAGAACTGGGATTCCACCCAAGATCATCAGAATTCTGGTCCTCTGCCCTGTCCCCAGCACTGCCACCTGCCTTCTGAGGTTCATGCTCAAGTTCTGACAGAACTTGTGTAAGAGTTTTGGTCACCTGGGCTAAATAATCTCAAAGTTCCCATGCATTTCTTGGATTCTGCTTCATATCTTCATATTATCTCTTTCCTCTTTCCTGTTGGCGTCAGACATTCCTCAGTTTGATCCCAGCTCTAGCACTCAGCAATAGCTTACTGGTAAGATGGGGGTACCGTGGATTGGTGTGTAGGGTGTGGGGAGATAATGGACATGTAGCTCGTGGCCCAGTGCCGAGCTTAGAGCGAGGGAGCTTGATAAACGCCGGCTCTTTCACCTGGTCGGCAAAGCGGGCCCGGCATTAGCAGGCGTGTCCTAATTGCTTGTGCTCTGCACTGCCGCCCTTGGCCCAGGGTTCAGAGTGCTCCTTTTCTGTTCTTAACTAGATCTTCATCTTTGGCTCAGTCTCTGTCTGTGTCCACAAAGCCACTCTCAGGAATTTCGCCGCGATATCTGCTGCCACGGCAGGGCTCACCTGGAAGGGGTGTCTCTTCTGGGGCCTTGGCAGTTTTACAGAACATTTGCTTTGATCCTCAGAAAGCATTTCTAAAATGGTTGGCCTGCCAGTGTGCATCTCTGCCAAAATAGAACACAAAGGTTAGGAGTCCTGATACAGTTCCTTTTCCTTCACTGACTGTGAAAGGTTGGGTAGTGTGTCCCCTCTTCAGTAGGCTAAGCTTTCATCCCACGCCAGCTGATTCCCACCTCTGCTACTCTGTGCATCGGGGAGACTGGGTGTCACATTCCCCCTGGAGTTGCTTAGTACCCTTACCGTGCTCTGAGAGCCACCAAAACCCCACTCAAACATTAAGCCTTTTCATCAGTCGTGGAGCTAGGCACGAGGGCAGAAACTTCCAGTCGGCCACAAGCCACCTGACGCATCACTGTCTCCTTGTGCAGTCACCTAGAGTCTGGGCTTCTCTTGCAGTATGGGGCATGCTTCCCTGGCAGAGCCCTGGAACATTTGCTGCGAGCAGACTCATTCAGATTAGAGGAGTGCACTTGACCAGTCCCCAGTCTATCTTAAGAGGCCTCAGTCTGCCTCTGTCTGTTTTAATTATACCACTCACTCAGAAAAAGCACCCACAAAATCAGACAAACTGACAGCCAAAAGGCAAAGAGGGTTTTGATAAGTAGAAATTAAAATAGTTTGAGCCAGGCAAGGTGGCTCACACCTGTAGTTCTAGCACTCTGGGAGGCCAGGGCCAGAGGATTGCTTGAGCCCAGGAGTTTAAGGTTGCTGTGAGCTAGGCTGACACCACAGCGCTCTAGCCCAGGCAACAGAGTGAGACTCTGTCTCAAAAAAAAAAAAAAAAAAAAAAAAAGTTTGGCATTTCAGCATAGGACAAAATTCTACCATTTTCTTTTCTTTTTTTTCTTTCCTTTTCTTATTGATTTTTTAGTATTTCAGTTAGTACCAAGCCCATTTGCTTTTTTTACCCCCTAAAATGAATATACAGTTACTTTCTAATTATAAAAATAATGCATGCTCATTATAAAAATCCAGGTCATAGAGGAAAGCTTAAAAATTACCCGTAAGCCCACAGTCTGAGTCAGCCTTGCTTCACAGTTTGTGTATCCTTCAGACTCTCTCTGCATATGTACATACAGGGATACGAATTCTTCTCTTTTTCTTTTTCTTTTCCTTTTGTTTGGTCTATAATGACATTTTCATTTGTCTAAAATGAGACTGAACAAATCATAGGACTTTTCGTTTTTTTCCCTCGGTTATTCAACTGTTACTTTTAAGAGATTTCTTTTTTGAATTCTAAAAGTCTTTGAGATTTGAGATAATGCAAACATTGTTTTTTTTGTTGTTTTTTTTTTTTTGAGACAGAGTCTCACTCTTTTGCTGGGACTAGAGTGCCATGGCGTCAGCCTAGCTCACAGCAACCTCAAACTCCTAGGCTCAAGCAATCCTTCTGCCTCAGCCTCCCGGGTAGCTGGGACTACAGGCATGCGCCACCATGCCCAGCTAATTTTTTCTATATAGTTTTAGTTGTCTGATTAATTTCTTTCTATTTTTAGTAGAGACGGGGTCTCACTCTTGCTCAGGCTGGTCTCGAACTCCTGAGCTCAAACAATCCGCCCGCCTCGGCCTCCCAGAGTGCTAGGATTACAGGTGTGAGCCACTGCGCCCGGCCCAAACATTGTTTTTATATTAAAATATTTCATGCAAGGAACTTGCTGCTTGTTTAGAAAACTATAGCATGTTGGTTAAGTGCAGTACCTGGGGAGTCAGACTTCCTGGGTTCAAACCCCAGCTCTTGCATTACAGCTCTTGCCTTGTGGCCCCGGACATGTTTTAATCCATTTGGTTGGACCCATTAACCGCATCATTGTCATGGACTGCTCTTTAAACATCGCCTGCAGGAAATGTTCTGAAAGTCTGAAGGAAGCGTTCTAGAGGTGCACTTCAAAACCTTCGGGAAAGGATTTACTGTTCAGTGACTGTCATAGATAACTGGATAACTCTTGGGAAGAAATAAATTCTCTACATCATACCCATAAATCACAATAAAACCTAGATGAAATTAAATCAAAACAGACTGGATGAAAATATACTTGAATATTTTTGAAATCCTAGGATGAAGACTTTTCTAAGCATAAAGCCATAAAACATAAAAGAAAACGTTGATAAACTTAATACATAAAATTTTAAAATTCTGTCCTATAAAAGAATGCCATTATCAAAGGCCTGTGTTAAAATGACTTTTTATCTAGGAAGATCATTCTATGAATTTGTAGATAAAGTTGAGGGATGGCCCTGTGATCTCTCTTCTTTAGTGGTCATTGAAGGAGAATATATTGATTTACTAATTAGGCTGTGATTTCACCTTATTGGCAGTGCAAGTGGCATCTGCCTGTCCTGCTGAGTAATCCAGCCTGGTAACCAAGGGGGGGTTTATTCAGCCTTCACTATAAGGGAGTTCCCTGTGGTTAGATAAACTGATCTGTTGCTTGGTAACTAAAGGATTACTATGGTGGAGAAGCCCATTTGAAAGGGGTTCGGGTATTTGGAGGGCAAGGAGGGCAAGAAAGTTGGCAAGTTCCTGGGAGCACTGCAGCTTGGCAGAAGAAGGAATTGAGCACCCGTCGCATGCCTGGGTTTAGAACAGTTCATCTTCCCATCTGCACTCGGCCTTTTTAGCACTGGGCCTCAGAACAAAGGAAAAGGAGACAGGGAGCTGGCTGAGCAACAACTGGGTCCTGTTGGGGTGGCTGTCGTGACAGCAGGTGAAACCCCCCTGTAGGGCTGGCCCCCAGGTTCTTCACCCAAGGAAGAGATCTGGGTCTGGGAACGTGGGCCCCTGTTCATGCTGGACCACCAAGAGCCTCTGCGTTAGTGGACTGCTGGGTTTGTGTCCCAAGCTGAAAGGGCGCTGACTAGAATAAAGTGATGAAATAGCTAGGAAATGTGATCATAACCTGCAGGCGAGCAGGACCGTCTCCATGACATACTTTCTGGTGGCGTTCTCTCCCACGCAGTGTGGCCGTGAAGGTGCTTAATAAACATTCCTGTTCAGTGGCTCGACATGTGCATTGGCCATTGCCTTCCTCTGCGTCAGACTCGGCTGTTTGTCTGTGAAGGGACAGGTTCCAAGGAACTGTGCAAGTGGCCCCAGTAGGGGGCTTACGTACGTGTTGTAGGCTCTGGAGCCATCTCTGGCTTCGCCTGGTGGACTGCCGGGTGAGCACAGAGTGCCACCAGAGCACCTTGGCTGGAGCATGCCCCTGCAGCCTGCACGATCTCGGTAGGCAATTAGTACATCAGTCGCCCAGGTAAGATTCTGGTTATTTATTTTGCTTAGCAGTGGTAGGAGCAACCATTGACATGCTAAAGCTTAGGCTGGGGAGAATATTTTGACTGAAATTTTGCATATTTTGAAACTCAGGTTGTTACATTTAAAATTATATGCATTGTGAACCTGGCTTCAAACAAGAGGGAAGAAAAGCATTCCTTCCTGTCAGAACCTTTTCACTCTGTCTGTCATGTAACCTGACTAAAAATAAACTACAAGCACAAGAACTGGCAGGCTTCAGCTTGGAACAAGTGGAGTGTTCTCGCTGTAGGCCTTGTCTCCGCTGCTTCCCGACCACACATCA
The DNA here is from genome assembly GCA_963575035.1 of Avahi laniger. Classification (NCBI taxonomy): domain Eukaryota; kingdom Metazoa; phylum Chordata; class Mammalia; order Primates; family Indriidae; genus Avahi; species Avahi laniger. The sequence goes on from CAUYSK010058372.1 coordinate 22,007, forward strand.
GCCCTCCGAGGTCCGGACCTCCACCCGAGACTGCGGCGCACGTGGTCCACACGGGGCTTGCGTCCCAGGGTTGGGATCGCTGCTGTTTGGGAAATGGTAAATGCTGTCAGCAGAGCCCCGGCCCAGCTGTCAAGAGCTACTGAGTCCATCCTGGCTCCTGGGTGACCCTGGGGGAGGTGCATGGCTTCTCCAGACCTCAGTGTCCTCATTTTCAACTGTGGTTGAAATCCACGTGCCAGCCACCAGCTAGCACTTTCTATGTTTTACTTCATCTAATTCTTATAGAGTCTTATGAGCTCCATTCTCAGTATCATCCCCATTTCCCGCATGAGGAAACTGAGACACAAAGCTGCAGTCGCTCACTCCATGTCTCAGCTAATGAGGTGACAGAGCCACCCTGTAGCTCTGCTCTCTCCCCTCACCACTCCTTACTCCTTAGTCGTCTGGCTCCCACCCTGTCGTCCTACTCAAGCAGTCCTCAGGAGACCACGAAGGACTGCTCCGCATCATGTCATGGCCATTTCCACCGTTGCTCCTGCTGGGCCTTCCTGCCACAGCTGACCCTGCAGCTTGTTCTCTAGTGGGCGGCCTGGTGGGAAGAGCGTAGGCTGTGAGTCCCCCTGTCTTGTGGTTGCATCTTGGCTTCTGCACTGACCAGCTAAATGGTCTTGGGCAAGTTACTTAAACTTCTTGAATCTTAGTGTCCTTATTATAAAATGAGGAAAATAATTATATCTACCTCCAGCAAGGATTATAGGAGAAAATGTACGTATATCCCTTCACACAGAATCCAGAACATCTTTCCTGTGTACTTCTAATCTTCTTGGTAAATCCTGCCCCTGACACGTGCACACACCCTGTAAACTCCTAGCCCTTAAATATCTCCTCCTAATCATCCCCTTGTTTCAAATCTTTTGTTCCCCACAAAGGTTGACTTTGTGTTTCTTCCTATATGTTAAAATAGAAAACAGCATTGTGTGACTGTAACCCTGTCCTCTGGGGTGTGATTATAAATCAGTGTTATTGCTTTAACCCAGTTATAATGGGATTCTACAAGCTTTCATAATCAGGTTAATAGCACAATATTAGTTTTGTTTCTAATTCTTGGGTTTTAAATACATTCCGTTGTGTTTGTTTATTTTGACCACAATTTCAGCCCAGTTAACTCTGATTATTACAGCAAAGAAGATGCTATAAATACAGTAGTGGAGTGTGACATCTGCTTTTGGTAAGAATTCCATGAGACTATTATCCTAAGACACTGCCATTTTGAGTTTGAAGGAATTGCCAACAAGGCAGTGTGGATTTATCAGTAATTGTTTTGTTGTTGTTTTGGGTAAAATCCTGTCTTAAGCATGATTTTGCTCATCAATTTTCATAATCGTTCTTGTGTGTGATTGAACATTTACCAACTTCTTCCTCTGATCTGCTGATCAGATGGTGAGATCGCTGTCTTATGAGAACAGTTTCTGCAATTGAACATCTGAGGTTGATTTTCAACCTTTGGCATTTTCCGAGTGGATTAGGGCAGGTCCATGTGGGCTGCCGAAAGTTGCTGGTCTAAGCCTTCATGCACAGTTGCTGGCCTGCATCCTGTGTTTGGGGTTTGCAGGATCAGAAATATTTTTAAGCGTCTTTTCAGTCAATGAAGAGCATCTGACTGATAGCCCAGGCCTCGCCATTTGGACCCAGTTGGGCTGGGTGGATCTAGCTGGGCTCTGCTCCTGGGGACTGGGTCCTGAGGCCCTCAGCTGCCCGGGAGGAGGCCAGTTGCTCTGAGCTGCCTGAGGATTACCGGAGTGGCTGGCGTGTTTTCACTGCTTCATGTTGAGTTTTAAGGTGGGTTTTTTCCCCCATCCTTTGGCAAACTGCTGTATCATACACCTCATTTGCCATCAGAGTATGAGGGTGTATAGTTCTTTTTTTCCCCGTGAAAACAACACAGAACAAAGCCTCACTTTTAAAAATGCCATGATATTTTGCCACCGTTATGAAAATCTGTCAGCGCCGTATCTAATCTTCTGGTGCACAGAATATCAAAACAAGCACTATTGAAGGGATTGTACTTCTGTTAATACAAAAATGTCAGTTTCACAATCTTGGAACCAGCTGCCATCGGGCTCTTTCCAAGTGGGAAAGAAAAAAATAATAAAGTTTCTTTTCCCTCTGCTGTTACTGTTCTTCAGGCCTGGCCTTCAAAGGAAGACCCGGAGTAAACACCACCTTGCTGAAATCTTACGTTCCGAATACTCAAGTGGGATGGAGGCCAGCGTTGCCAAGGTCAAAAAGCAAAACAGACACGAAGAGCCCGGCAGCCGACCGCTGCAGCTCGGTGTGCAGCCAGCGCCCTGTCTCGGCCGTGGGAAAAAATTAAGAAACGGAGGAAAACCGAAAAAGGCTTACTGAGACATCAAGACTTCCGGAAGTGTTTTAAAAGTCTCCCTCCACAGGACTGGGTCTTAAGAGTGAATCCTGGAGGCCCAGTGGCACGGGTTTGATGTTCTCTTCTTGTCAGAGGAGCCCTGTGAAAACTAACTGCCGCCTTCCCCTGAATGCTAAGTCCCTAAGACTCATAGGAGCCCTGATAGAAATCAGAGCGGCGAGAGAGTCAGCACAGCGTAAAGTAGCCAGATAACTGCAGACGGTGTCTACGTCTCGTGCTCGTCCCGTCAGTGCCAGACATTTGCCTTCACCCGTGGATGAGACTGTGCCCACCACTTGGCGTGATGATGTCCCATGCACCAGCCTGGCAGGTGCTTCCTGCCCCGTAGTAGTTCTGAGGCAGTCTCACAACTTGACTTCAGCCCTATCAATGCATATACTGGCTTGGATTTTGTGAAGTAGGATGTTAAAAACTGGATTTGAATTTGTAAAAACAGAAAAAGATAGTTATCAAGTATTCATTTTCTTTATGTACAAATGCTTTGTTTTGGTCTGGTTCAAAAGTACTAATGTGTTTTCAGGCACATTAGGTGCCCTCTTACTTTCTTCTAGAAACGTGCTGCTGTAAACACAATGTGCCATTTACATGCACTGCTCCTTCTTTCATGTCCACAGAAAACCCACTCTCTCAGGGCTAATTGATTTACTATTGCCTTTTTATTATTTGCCTTTGAAGTCAAAAGGCACCGGCATCCTGAGCTGTTTTTCCCCCATCAAATTCCATCTTCAAGAAAAGTCTGGGGGTCTTTGTAATGTAACCCAGGCCACAGCTGCCCTCCCCCCATTGTGTTTTCTGGGAGGTTTGAAAGAGGCCCCCCGGAGTGCATTGATTTCCCAATAAATGTAAGATTTGGACACTTACAGAGGGGTCCAGAAAAGAAAGAGTTAAAAGGCTCAGCACCTCTGGGCGTGGCTCCTGCCCTCCTCACTGGTCTCTCCTTCTTGGTTCTCTCCCTCCTCCCCTGCAGTTACTGCGCAGCCGCCCGTGCTCTCCTAGGGTGAGTGCGTTGAGGCACCACTTCAATAAACTCCCAGGTCCCCGTGAACTAAATGGCCAGAAGAGGGTGGTGGGAGTTGGCAAGGTGGGCCTTTCTGCAGAGCACGGAGGCTTGGCATCCTCGCCTCCGTTCCAGACACCGTGCCAGCAAGGGCTCCAGCTTGGGGGTGGCTGTGACCCTCTGCCAGGGGAAAAACTGGACCTTCGCAGAGTTGGCAGTCACATACAAATTGATAGAGACCGTTGGTGAAACTTGTAATGATAATAAAAAAGGTGGAGCACACGTCAAACTGGCTTTGGGCAAATCTGCCACCTTTCGTTTATTCCAGTGTGTAATGGTTCACACGATTTGGATGAGAAGAGGAGGGATCAAACTTTGTAGACAAAGCCCAGCTGTGTGAAAAACAGGATTAATGCCAGTGATTGGCGTTGATCAAAGAGAAACCTTCCTTACGTTTTCTTTCCATAGTACTCATGCCACAAAAGGGTGAATTGGCAGAGATCTGCATTCCTGTGGGAGAGAGAAGTGCTGGAACGGTGCAAAGTGTAAGTGACTGTAATCCCAAGATCAAAACTTACACACCTGCTACACTAACTCTTAGGTGAGGGTTTCTTGCCGTAGATGCTGTGTGGGCCTATTTCTAAGTAGAATCATTATATTGCCCCAGTTAATAAAGAAACATGGATTTAGCAGATTTGGGGTTAATATTATTTAAATTTAAATAACCTTAAAATAAATCTCTTTCTCTTATTATGGCTCTTAACAGATTATATATTTCAAGCATCAATTAGGCAAAGCTTTAGCCTAATTCCATTGTACATAATTAATTTTTATGTGTATTTTTAATCGTGCTCTTTTTTAAATTTCCCAAATTTGCCCATGTTTCTGTGTCTCAAGCCTGGTTCCCATATTTAAAGTCACAAAGAATTTGGGCATTTAATGGAATTTTGCAGCTGAAAGCTTTTTTCTCTGGTGGACTTATAGAATGCTTTTTCGGGATCCAAAACATCGTCATGTTTGCAATCCCTAGGGGCTGCCCGTCTTCAGAAGGGCCCTGTCCCATTCTCACGCACTGAAGGGCCCAGAGCCCTGGGTGAGAGATTAAGTTGGTGCTGATACAATGCAGACAGCATTTTCCACTCTTAGAGCAGCAAAGAACCAACCAAATCTGAGCAAAGGATATTTTTTGACAAAGCCTAGTGGGTTTCTTTGATTTTTTTCTTTTCCCCCTGGAGTGAAGGGGGAGGTGAGATGTGGGGAAGTGGGGAGTAAATGAGACCTTTTAAGGCGAGTATATGACAAACTGCCAGTGGCCTTGCCATTTCTCGCACATCAGCCCTTCAACACGTGGGCAGTGGAAGCCATTCGAATCCAGCCATCACTTTCTAGAGGCGAGAAATGTAAGGCTTTTCCACTAGTTGCCCTGCTTTGAAAAGGGTTCTTAACTGGTCTTTTTAAGTCACCTCCATGGCCATTATACTTTATCTCTTCATCTGCTCTGCTG
>CAUYSK010058373.1:0-33931 GCA_963575035.1 Avahi laniger
AGTCCCAGCTACTTGGGAGGCTGAGGCAGTAGGATCGCTTGAGCCCAGGAGTTTGAGGTTGCTGTGAGCTAGGCTGACGCCACGGCACTCGCCCCAGGCAAGAAAGTGAGACTCTGTCTCAAAAAAAAAAAAAAAAGAAAAGCTAAGTAATGCATATAAAATTGTATATGAGTACAATGAGTATATGACCATGTTTATAAACATTTTATTCTCCAACAAATGAGTGCAACTCAAACAAAAAATCTGCTGTAACACATACCTAATCTAAAGAGAATATGGCGGGGTCAGGGAATGAGAATGGGGGAAATGGGCTGTGTAAAAATAATTCTCTATGGCTTAAGGGATAAAACAAAAGAAAACAAATAATAGTTATTAATTTCAGATCAGGATTCTCTGACAATGATAAGTCATCTCATTATGGGATGGGTTGCCTTATTAACACTTGCTATGACTGAGATGTTTACACAGAAACTTGGTGACCATGTATGTTCACTGAGTTGGAGAAAGAATGCCAGTATGAGGGAGTTTGGACTAGGGTTTCTTTCCATTCCTTTTTATCTAAAGTTGTGAAATTACAGCTGTTTTTGTGCCTGTTTAATGTCCCTTGGGAGAATGCTGTGGTCAAATTACTGTTGCAATGTTAGTTGCTAGGAAGAGAGTTTTCGGATTTTTATAACGCTGTTACATTTAACTAAAGGATTATTTATTGTTAGGTGGTTTTCTATAGCTCTGCCCAAAAGGACTTTCACGAACATTGAAAGTTCATTTTCACAAGATCAAGTTTTTTGGCTTTGGTCTCCTAATGAAGGCTGAATTAATGGCAGGTCTTCCTTGCATTGTTGGAAACCAGATTGCTACAAAGGGACAGGTGAAAGTTTTCTTCCTTTGGGCAGAAATGAAAATAAAATGTAAAATTCCTACCCAGTTTTGATTCATGTTTGTGTTCATTAAGAGTGTTAAACAGCCTGAACCTCACCTTTAGCAAATGCAGGTATAATCAGATTAATTTACGTGGTTATTAATGCCCTTTGGAATTCTAATTAGCCAAGGGAACAGCTGAAGCATACAGTTTTTTGGAGGGTTTTTGGAGAGTTATTCTTTCAATCAGAGTTCAAACTCTCAAAGCAGCACCCCTACATAACTCCTATCCATTATTTTAGCAATGGGGGGAAGGAAGGGTGAGGGTTAAGAACCTGAAGAAATATAATAATAAAAACATGAAGGATAGAAAGGTAAGAAGAAATAAGAAAGAGAAAAGAGAAAAAAATACAAGAAAAAAATTTTTCAGTATACTTTCAAAACAATGTATTGGTGATTTAAAAAGAGAAATCTAATAAATTTCAAATAAGTACAACAAACAAAAAGGAAACTTGCTAGAAAATAGTTGGTACATGTTTTGTACTTATTACAAATTGTACTTATTACAAATAAGAAAGACATAAAAATAACATAAAATTGCTTTTTACATAGGAAAAGATTTATTTATCCTGCTTATCTGAAAAAGCAAAAATCTCCATGGCTTCCAGTACCCAAAATGTTTTTCTAAATTTGCACATTTAAGGAACCCATACACAGGCCAGTTTCCTTGTGTGGTTCTAACACATGTATACTAAAACATGAAGCACGAATCAAAGAATGTGGGGAAACCCATAGTCTAGAGTTGTTGAGTCTAGTTGTTTCACTTATTTTAAACTTTTTGCTGATTTCAAAAATACACCAGGAATTCCAATTCCAATAAAGATGGAATAAGCACACTCTAAACCGTCTTTCCCACTTAGTACAGATATAAAACCTGGACAGAATGCATAAAGCAGCTAGTTAAGGCAGATTGGGAAAGAAGAATTACCATCAAACTGGTGGTGTACAATTTTTCTTCCTTTGTTATCCCCTGGTCTAGACTTAACGCAACTGAAATCTGGAAGTAGACATTCAGGAGTAGACAGAACTCCACAAAAAACCCTGTAGTTCTAGCTTGAGGAGCAGTAAAGAAATCTCCTAATTCTCAGATTAATGGAGAAAATTCCCTAGCTGTTTTTTTATTTCCCCCTTTTCCACATTCTACAGGACCCAAGCTACAAAGCAATCTTGTGATGGTGGTGGCAGAGGCAAAGACAGCAGCAACAGTAGAGTGCAGGAATCTAGACCTCTGAGGGAGGAAATGTTTTTCTTCAAGAGAATGGCATGAACTCCTGTTGCTTATTTTTTTCTGTCTTCCCAATACTTGGCCCCAGTGTGGGCACAGTTTTGAGAAGTACACAGCAGAATGGGGTAACTAAAGGTCCAGCTCTATAGCTACAAGTCCAAAGAGGGGAGGCCCCAGTAACCGAAAAGTACCAGGAAGTTCAGGAAGAGAGAGAAGCACAGGAAAGTGGCCCCATAAAGCTATTTGTAAACTCCTAGGCTCACCCCTCCAAACTGTCCATGCATGGGACTGGTGGCTAAATTACCATACCCTAGACACTGAGAACTGAACTATGGCATACACAACTACACATTTATAAGAGTCCAATGTGTGGCACACATCCAGGACAGCTCTGAATAAGACTGCAAGGGTTTTGTAAAAGGAACTGGCATTAGAATCACAACCCACAGAAGGCTGGTTAGAATTTGCAAACTCAACCCAAACAAACTACCAACTTTAAAGAAAAAAAAAAAATCAACATAGGATTTCACCAAGAGGGGCTCATAATACTTAAATTTTCAAGGATACAGTCCAAAATAACTTGACACATGAAGAATCAGGAAAACTTCAACTTAAAGAAATGACAATTGACAAATGCCCAACACTGAACTAACACTATTTACAACAACGTTCCGACATGAGCAAACATACTCAGAATAAACAGAAACATGAAAAGTCTCTTTAAAAATAGAAGATATAAAGATAAGTGAAATGGAAAATTTACAAACTGAAAAATATGATAACCAAAATGAAAATCTCACTGGATAGGCTGAATAGCTGAACTGATATGACAAAGAGTCAGTGAACTTGAAGACAGATTAATAGAAAGTACTCCATCCACTTGAAGAGAGAAAAAAAAATTAAAAACAAAACAAAAATGCCTGTAATCCTCTCCCACCTTCTCCCCTGCACTTTGGAAGGCCAAGGCAAGTTCAAGACTGGCCTGGGCAACATAGCAAGACCCTGTCTCTACAAAAATAAAATAAATTAGCCAGGCGTGGTGACACATACCTGTATTCCCAGCTGCTGGAGAGTCTGAGGCAGGAGGATGGCTTGAGCCCCGGAGTTTCAGGTGTAAGAAAGCTGTGATCATGACAAAGTAAGAACCTGTCTCAATTAATCAATGAACAAAACCTCAGCGACTTGTGAGACAGTAACAAGAGGTCTAATCCTCATCTGTCCAAGTTTCAGAAGGAAACGAGAGAGAGAGTGGTATAGAAAGAAAAGATACTTGAGGAAAAAGGGCTGAAAACTCAGATTTTCAAATTTTAAGGTTCAATCGCATTACTTACAGGGGAACAAAACTGGAATAGCTGGGAATTTCTCATCAGAAACCACAGAAGCCAGAAGGGAGAGGAACAACACTTTCAAGTACTAATAGAAACTTTTAACCCATTACAGTCAGCCCTCCATATCCATGGGTTTCATATCCATGGGGTCTGTAGCAGATTAAATCAATCACAAATCGAAAATATTCAGAAAAAAAGAATTGCATCTTTACCAAACTCATACAGACCTCTTTTCTTTTCATTATTCCCTGAATAGAGTAACAACTGTTTACAATAGCATTTAGATTATATTAGGTATTACAAATCAGTAATAATGATTTATAGTATATGGAGGATATGCATAGGTTATATACAAATACTATACCATTTTATATCATGGACTTGAGCATCCATGGATTTTGGTATCAGCAGAAGGTCCTGGAACCAATCTCCCATGGATATCAAGGGAAACTGTATTCTATATTTGGGAAAACTATCCTTCAGGAATGAAGGTTAAAATACATTCTCAGATAAAGGAAAACTAAGAGAATTAACTGCCAGGAGACTTGCTCCAAACGAACTGCCAAAGGAAGTTTCTCAAAGAGAAGTATAACACCAGAAGGAAACTTGGAAGATTAAATAAATGAGAGATGAGCAATGGAAATGGTAATAATCCTTCTCCTATTGATATCTTTTAAATATTTTCCACTTGAAAACAGAAAACGAAAGATGTAACAGTGTCTGATAGGGTTTTCAATGTACATAGATATAAAAGAAAAAAAATAACTGAAGGATTAATCAACACCCCAAACAACCAACACAAAATAAGGCAACAAGACTTTGTAGAACTGCCACCTGCATCTTTTAAAGAGCAACTGTGTGAAAAATCAGATATCCATAGATCTTTAATGGCACAGCCATTTTCCTCATTTCTTTCCATTGATCTTCCCCCATCCCAAAGTGAACACAATGACATCAAACAGCTTGTAAGTGTCTCCTTAAACATGATACCATCAAGACCACAAAGTGAAAAGATATATTTTTTGCCCTTTAGAAGTTTACGATCTATTATATAAACTATTCAAATCTAACATAAAAGAAATGATAAGCAATGGATTAAAACAAACAGAAAAACACAGTTAGCAATGATCTGAAGACTCGAATACACTTTTTATGCCAGCAAAGTATCAATGTATTTGTTGTATACAAAGAAAAGAGCACTGACGAAGGTTCACTGAGCCATTGTTTTTGCTTGCCTTATTTTAAAATGTCAAGCTATTCCTGATAGAAAAATATACTTATTTTTTAAGTTAGAGCTCCTTTTGACCATCAAACTGGAGAGAAGACATTGCTCCATTTTATAAATCCTAGTTAGGTTATTGAGTAGGTACACAAAAACAAATACTTGGAAGAAATGTCAAAATAATCCCCCAAGTATTAATTAAAACCTAACCTTAGAAATAAATTGTTTCATCTTTAATTCATCTTGTTAGTTCTTAAAGATTTTATTCTTGGTCTGCAGGAAAAAAATCTTAGAATCTGTAATATTCTAAGAGTAGAAATTTTGTTTATTTTTAGGAAATTGCATGATATTCAATAATACTAATGCACTCTTAAAATGCAGGCAAACCTCAGTTACTGCCAACTGTCCTTGATGTGTTTGTAACACCCTAAAGATTAAACAGTATAATGTCATAAATCCTATTACAGTATATAATCTCTAAATTACATTCAAGGGGATAAAAATATACAGCATATTAATGAACTTTACATTTTCATAACACCCTTTACACTGAATGTGAGAATCTAGTTACTTTGGATAAAAGTTTATGAAAATCCATCTCTCATAGCTATTAAGTAAAATATATTCTGCTCATTCTTGGAATCAGTTACTCTGAAAATGATGTCAGCCTTAGAAGTGGATTAACCTCTTCCACTTCTCCTGCCCAAATTTCAAGATTTATTTACATGCTATCCACAAAAGGTGGGACAGAAAAAGAAAGGAGGCAAAAATCTAAAAATAAATAAATATTAATTAAATATCTATCATACACTCATGTTTAGAACATGTTTTTAATACTTTGAAAAGGATTACAGCAATGTGGGTTTCATGAAAAAGATCCTCCACCTTCCCACCATCCAAATTCCACTGTAGAAGGGAAAGAGTTCATTTTCAGTGAGTAATAAGGAAATAATACAACCTCCAAAATATTACACGTCAGAAAAAATGTATAACGTACTTATTGTATAATGAGATGTTTAGCAAACTGACTAAAATTGTGAAAGTTACATTAATGGACACTTATTACTGTAGTATATTGAACAGTGTCCCCCCACCGCCTCGCCAAAGTATGTCCGAGCACTAAACCCCAAGTACCTGTGAATATGACCTTATTTCCAGATATAAGTAAGGATCTTGAGGTGAGATTATTCTGCATTTAGAGTGGGCCCTAAAACCAATGACCAGTGAAAAAAAGCCATGAAACTAAAGCCATGTGAAGACAGAGGCAAAGACTGGAGTGATGCATCCATAAGCCAAAGAATTACCAAAGACTTCCAGCAGCCACAGGAACCATAAGAGACACATAGACAGGTCTCCCACAGAGCCTCCCAACAGAACCAAATCTGCCAACAGACTTCTGGCCTCCAGAACCATGAGAGAATAAATTTCTGCTGTTTTAAGCCACCAAGTCTGTGGTAATTTGTTATAGTAGCCCCAGGAAACTAATACATTCCTTAAGTAAGAAATAAGAACTAATGTGTATTTATATGTAAAATGACATATCACTTTATTTAAAAGCTCTAAATTGGAATCTGATATTCACCTTATCATTTAACATCAGTTCAAATGAAATGCCCAGAATTGGACACTTTTGCCAAATGAGTTTTCAGATGATGGTGGATGATAGCAACTCCTAAGTGATAGGAGATGATCACAAGCCTAAACACAATATAGCAAAAAGTATTTTTAGGACTTGAAAATATACTAAAGAACCTTGACCAACTACGTGTAGATGGCTCCCATGACCTCAAGAAATTGTTAGCCTGGACTTTCTGCCAGCTGCATCTTAAAGTGTAAGCAAATAAATTTTGTGCTAAGCCTTTAAAGTCTGGGTCAAGGAGACAATCCATGTTAAGAAAAGGAAAGATCCCAGCCAGGTGCCACCTACAGGCACAAGAAGATCTACTTATCAGTTATACTAAAACATAAGTTACACTAAGATCCCTAGAAACCCACAGCTAATCTGAAACATAGATCTGATGCAACCTACAGTAGTCCTAAGGCGCTGTGCCATCCAAAAATGTGAATCCTAATATTTTCATGACCATTTAGAACAAATTTTATAACACTCATATGCAAAAACAATGCCTTTCAGAAATTACAACTGACCTATACCTCTTCAAGTATTCAAAGAGTTATCCCCAAAAGAGTCATCCAAACAACTGTTGCCCAAGAAGCATGCCTGAGCAAACTGACTTGTTATGACAAAATGAGAAGGAGGTTAAAACTTAGGTAATGGGCCCCCACCCAGTGGCTCACACCTGTAATCCTAGCACTCTGGGAGGCCGAGGAGAGTGGATTGTTTGAGCTCCGGAGTTCGAGACCAGCCTGAGCAAGAGCGAGACCCCATCTCTACTAAAAAATAGAAAGAAATGATCTGGACAAGTAAAAAAAAAGAAAAAAAATATATATATATATAAAATAAGCCAGGCATGGTGGCATATGCCTGTAGTCCCAGCTACTTGGGAGGCTGAGGCAGAAGGATCGCTTGAGCCCAGGACTTTGAGGTTGCTGTGAGCTAGGCTGATGCCACCACACTCTAGCCTAGGCAACAGAGCAAGACTCTGTCTCAAAAAAAAAAAAAAAAAAAAAAAAAACTTAGGTAATAAAATAGCATTTTACCAAATGTAAGACAGTCAAAGGACCAAAAAAGCTGGAAATCTCTCTTAGTCATGCAAGTCAAAGACACCTTTCAACTGTGCAGCACTTCTCTAAAATACCAATATATTGAAGTATAAATAGTTCCATAAATATTCTTGATTCCCACTCCTGCGTCACATATCCCTTCCACCAAAAACTTGGGCAAACTGACTCTCAGAATCTGAACTCAATCAAGTCTCTAGATTCTTTCCCAGTTTACAAGAAATAGAGAAGACAAGGAAACTGTTAAAGATCACAAGGGTAAAATTATAAAATCCAGAATGTGAGACAAAATCCAGTTTCTTCAAGAAATAAAACTCCAAAGGAGAAGAGGAACGGAAAGAAAAGGAAAACTACAGATACTAAGATACACAACAACCGTTTGCAATGTGTATTCTTTACTGGAATCCTCATTTGAACTATAAAAAAAAAATTATGAGATAACAGGGAAATTTAAACACAGACTGGCTATTTGATAATACTGGAGAATTATAGCTTTTATGTATGAAATGAGAGTTTTAACTCTTACCTTTTAGATAAAGATGAAAATACTTAAGGATGAAATTATTTAATATCTGGTATTTGCTTCTAAAATAATCCAGAAGGGAAGGGGAAAAGTAAGGACATAGATTAAACAAAATTAGCCAGCTGTTGTTAATTACTGATGCTGAGTGACAAAGAAATTCGTCTTATTATTTTCTCCCCTTCTTTACAGTTGAAATTTCACAATAAAGTTTTAAAATTTGAAATCATTCATAATTAATTTTGCTGTTTTTACATCAAAGATTTATTTAGCTATATGTAATAAGAACATCTAATGACAACAGTAAATGATAAAGAAATAAATACTAAACTTCTATAAGATGGCTGCTTCCTTAGGCTCTGGCCTACCAAAAGTAACATAAGAACTCCACTCTCCATCTGTCACTAATTTCATGAATCTCTAATATGAAACTACCGATAATTAAATGCTAGATAAATATATTCTAAAAAGTCATTAACAATATTAATTCACGAAGTATAATTTCATTCTCAAACTCAAAAAATTACTCAGTGTACTTGACCTCAGTTTTTCTATACTTTGAAATGAACCCTATAGCCTTAGTCTATTTAAGGCAGAATTTCAAGTTGCTTGGACCTAAGAAGTCTACTGTCCAAGGTCATTCAGCTCAATGCAAGAAACCCTCAACATAACCAAGATGCTTATCAGTCCAAGAGTCTGCTACTTGTAAATGCAATGCATGCCAAATTGTCCCTTTAACAAACCAGATTCATGCTCCATTGCAATGGACTATAATTTTAAACAAGTCTGAATACATCATGCTGATTTAAATATAATATTAAATCTAACTTCCTTCTTTAGGGTATTGATACTATCTATTTCCCCATTGCCCAAGTACAAAAGAGAAGAATTCCAGAAAGAGAGATGTCAGAGGACTCAGGATGAGTGAGAGACCAGGAGAGCAGGAACAGTCCTGCCAGGCTCTACCAGTAAAAACTGCAACACTTCTTGCTCTCCTAGCTCTGGCATAATTTTTTAAATGCTTATACTCATGATGCAAGCCAGTAATGGGAATCTGGAAAACTGCCATTAAGAAATAAATAAAACAGGAAACTACTTGCTTTATCAATGATCCAAAACACTTACTCTGAATCTTCAGATTATACAGACTAAATTGGTCCTAGATTTATAATCCAGTTAACATTATTACACATACATGAAATTGCAACATAACAAAGTGTGATGCAAAACCACTCAGTAAGTACTAACTGAACTAACAGTAACTGTAGAAGGCTTCCTAAATTTATAAAATAATACACACAAATGTGAATGTCAGTGTAATAAGACACTACTGAAAGATTCCTTTTGAGTATCTATTCCTGTAGTCGCAAAATACATCTGGAAAAACACAAAATTACAATACAAACACAATGCAATAAAATCCTAAACCCTCACTACTACTTAGGGAAAGAAGAGGTGTTCAAGACAAGAGAAGGAATTGGGCTTCAATTTGCAAAACTAACAGAGGGTCAAGAGAGGACTACATCAAGAGTAGAAGGCACTATAGCACCGTCAATAAGTATGTGGACTCTGGAGCAAGACTGGTTCGAAATCCTGGGTCTCTCACTCACTCCAGCACGACTATTTACAAGTATTTCCTATCTTTAAATGCGAGATAATAGTACCAATTCATTGGGTTGTTGTGAGGATAAAATGAGTTAATATATATGTATAGCATTCAGAAAAATACAGTAAATAAAATATTTACTATTAGTATTAAAATTGTGCTTATACTCGCCTAGCTGTTAGTTTGAACCATATAAAATTTCTATTTTTGTAGAAAAAATAGAAGTAGTGGGCCAAAATATTTAGAATATTAAAAATTTTTTTGGTTCAAATGAATATCAAAGAAAGGGTTGTGAAAACAAGTTGCTGAGAATGTCTTATGGGGTCCAACCCTAAAAAGCAAGGTACTTATACAGCAGCTCTAAGATATAACAGAAGGGAAAAGATTTCTGCAGCAGGTTGAAAAGAAATCGCATTTCAAATAATAAAGCATACAATTCAGTAGGACTGACCTCTAAGGCAATCAATATTTTACACTGGATTGATTCCAAAAGCTGAACTAATATTTTATATTGAAGTATCTATTTTCTCTCCTCTGACTCACAAAATAAATGTTAGCACAATTTCAAAAGATACACCCTGCACTGTTATTTATTAAATTAAGAGATACCTAATTTCAATCACATGATCATTTTACAAGCTAATGCTGATTTATAAGATTTTTTAAAAGAGACAGGGTCTTGCTATGTTGCCCAGGCTGGTCTCAAACTCCTGGGCCAAGGGATCCTCCTACATCAGCCTCTGAGTACAGGAGACAGAGCACAGGTATGCCACCACACTCACCTGGCTTCCAGAAAGGCAAGTTTCCATGATTTAACAAAGTATTTACAATCTACCTTAAAGGCTGATGATCTCTTAAAACTGAAATGAATGCACTGAAACCTCGAAAAATGATAGCACAATTTCAAGACAGCTTGATTTTCCATAAGGCTATCTTACGCTTACCTTTTAAATCACTACAACATAACCGCAGGTCTTCAAAAGACATGTAAAAACAAATTAACAAAAATAATGTTAATAATGAGATAAACATACCTGTATGGTAAATAAAAATTAAGGTGCTATTCTTAAGATTTTGAAAGACATACTTGTAATTTTATGATTTTGTAGAAAACTCATAAAAAAGCCAGCCTCACACCTCCAGCCCATTTCCCTGTCAACAGTTTCCAGTCCTCTCAGCATCAGATTACAGCCTTAGATACCAAAGGAAAAATGAACAAAGCTGTGCACCCATGACCACTATCTAATTCCAGAACATCTTCTAAGCACTGCATACCCACTAGAGGCATTTTCCATTCCCACCTCTTCCCAGCCCCTGGCAACCACTAATCTACTTTCTGTCTCTACGGATTTGCCTATTTGGGACATTTCACATAAATATAATCACAGAATATGCTTCTTTCACTAGCATGTTTTCAAGATTCATCCAAGGTGAAGCATGTGTCTGTACTTAATTCCCTTTTATGACTGAATAATATTCCCTTTCTAAGAATATACCACATCTTATATAACCATGCAACAACTGATAGACATCTGGGTTATTACCAAGTCTTGCCTATTATGAATAATGCTATGAATGTTATTTATCCCCTTTTGAGACATATGACAAAGTTTTGAAATTAATGCAAATCAGAGTCATTAGCAGAAGTCTCTGAAGAGCCTAAAGACAAACTAAGTAATGACACAATTTCAGGTAGTAGTAGCTACTTCTTTAGGCACAGAAGGTAGTAAGAACATCTAATGACAACAGTAAACAATAATAAAATCAACACCAAACTTCTTTAAGATGGCTGCTTCCTTAGTTCCGAGTTCATTCATTCTACATTAAATATCATCTGGATAAGTGAAACAGAGAAAAACCTCATCTATCTTTTGCAAACTGTTAAACTGTTAAACATGTTTATGAATAAACAGGAAGGACAGGTAATGACAAACAAAGCTACAACATACAATATTCTAAGTTTCCCGTGGTGATCTAATCTGCTTTAAAAAACAAAAAAACTGAAAAACACCTAAACATCTCATTTAACTTAAATATCTAAATAAGATTAATTTGTTGCAATGATAAAATTACAAATTCACAATTAAAGAAAAGAATGTACCAAATATGTTCACACCAAAAATGTGTGTAACTTTTTAACAGTTGGAACTGTTTTCCTAAAGCACTATGGCAAAAACTCTTGCCAAATATCCAGGAATACCCTGATGGATTTGAAAAGATTTTATTTATGTTTTGTAAATAAAAAAACCATACCATCTAAAATGTCCAAATCTATAAAATTGATTAGAGGCAAATTATACCATATGTTTGGGAACAAAAACTGATTACTTTTCTTCATTAGTGATTACGGCATTTTGATAAAAAAAGCAAATCTCCTCAAATATCTGCCTCAAAAATATAATTCTGTTCCAAATTATAAACACTGAAGTCAAGAAACCCTAAATGTTAAAATTGGAAAAAAAAGCTTGCAGTTTATCGATTTAATAACTTTCAAGCCAGGCCGGGCACGGTGGCTCACACCTGTAATCCTAGCACTCTGGGAAGCCGAGGTGGGCGGATGGTTTGAACTCAGGAGTTTGAGACCAGCCTGAGCAAGAGCGAGACCCCGTCTCTACTAAAAATGAAAGAAATTGGCCAAACAACTAAAAATAGAAAAAAATTAGCCAGGCACAGTGGCGCGTGCCTGTAGTACCAGCTACCTGGGAGGCTGAGGCAGGAGGATTGCTTGAGCCCAGGAGTTTGAGGTTGCTGTGAGCTAGGCTGATACCACGGCACTCTAGTCCAGGCAAGAGAGTGAGATTCTGTCTCAAAAAAAAAAGAAAAACACACAAAAACTTTCAAGCCAGTAATATTTTTGTTCATTTTAAGACAAAGGACAACAAAAATATTACCAAAAGAATGCATAATTATTCTTCTACAAAAAAGTGGTGTGTTCAAATTACTCTACCAAAACAAACACAGCATTCCCAAAAAACACAGTATTTTTTCAGACTGTAGAACTACACCAATTTTCAAAACTCAGATACTGTTTTACTCTACACTAATCATACTAAAAACCACCAAACCGTACCAGTGTATTACTAATATTAGAATTTGTTTGCATCTATTTTTTTCAACTCACAGTTTACTTATCAGTTAGGAAAATTAACAGTACATAAAGCCTTTTGGAAAGGATATTTAAAGGAGAATTCTGTACTTAAAAAATCTACTTTTATGGGGTACAATGTACACTATTATAGTGATGGGTACACTAAAAGACCAGACTTCACCGCTATATAATAGATACATGTAATGAAATTCAACTTGTTCTTCCGCCTGTGATCTATTAAAATTTTTTAAAAGGAGCAATAAATATATATATACATATATATATATATATACTTTTAATAAGCTCCTAAAGGGAAGTTTTTATTTAAAAAAAAAAAGACAAATAAGTATTCCATAATTTATTTTGCTATAATTTTTTAACCACACATTTAGACCGATTAAATCTAGTTTGTTACATACATTTGTAGAATATCAAACTCTGGGACTAATTTCTAATTCAAATTCAATAAATATTTATTGAGTGGTCTACTATATGCCTAACCTTATGCTAGGGTGGGGGAGGGGAATAACTATTTTGGTTTTTCCTATCTTTCTTCTTGTTCTTACAGCCTACATATAATCACTCGGTGAAAAATGCTAGCAGGGGAGTACTACCCTTATATTTACTACACAGTTGACTTAAATTTACATTCATGGACTCTAAACTCAGAATTCAAATATCAACTATGAAAAAGAATCCACAAGAATATGTTTTTCTGTAGGGTACTCATCACTGAGGAGTAAAATTTTTCTCGTATGCATCATGAAGGAAGATCCTTTTTCCATGTTGTTGGCAAAACTGTCAATCATCTTGATGAGCAGCAAATAAATGAATGCCCAATGATGGGATTCTGTATTATCCTTAAAAAAGAAATCCATCAACTAAACATCAACAGGTAAATGTTTATACTCGACAGCCATCAATTTCAACTATCCATGCAAAGAGACAGGTGAGCTGGACTGGTAAACCTCGAAATTAGAGAGGTATTAATCGTCTGCTTCCAGCCAACATAAACAGATGTTATTTTTAAACAGGCAAAATCATCTCTTCCACTGAAATTTATTTGCAGCAGATAATGTTCTGTTACATTTTTAATCAAGCAGATGAAGTTACATTTAAATTGAAAATCTGCTTCACTCAACTAATCAGGCAAGTAAAATTCAGAGATGATTGAATGGCATTACACAGCACACTATTACGGCAGGTAAATTGGGAAATTTACCTGTCACACCACACAGAGTATTGTTCAGCCACTGCATCTGCAACTTAGAGGCAAAGCACTAAGACAAAAAGGGAAAGGCATGTTAAACAGATTTATAAATCGATCATATTTTATGAAAACATTATTAAGACTGCCAGCAAAAATAAATAAATAAATAAATAATTTTTAAAAGAAAAAGAGTAAAAACATGCGCCACCTCTCAGGGACTCAATGAAGATTTACATGGGTTATGCTTATCTGCTTCATGTAAATTGCATGCATGGTTATTCTGAAGATCAAGATACAACCCAGGCTAAGGAAAAGCAGCAAACATTACATCGTGACAAAAGGCAAAGAAACAATGACCACATAATATCAAGAATGTGACAGTCAAACACAAGAAAGGTAAATAAAGCATTTTAACAAGAATAGACAAAATAACAGTACAATGATTTGCAAAATAAAATGACCATCACTCAGGGTACAGATCATTAATTACATATAGAATACCCACATCAAAAAATTTGTCAATTCACCCTATGTATAAAAAAGCCCATTCCATTTTAGTCACTGTAGTTCCCCATACAGTTGGCATTCTTAAAATGCATTCCAAATTTACTTTCCCAGATATCCAAAAAAACTAATGGCTATGTCAGTTGTTTCTTCAATAGAAATCCAAAGTTTACTTTCACTGCTTAATTTTGTAAACTCAAATACTTTTGCTGCAATACTGAATTTCGTATCACTGCTCATAAAACTGTGAATTATTCTAACATCATGTACCAATACCACGCTAGATCTTTTACATTGTAAGGATAATTGAGTTTTATCCTAACAACCATTGAAATACAGAGGTTTATGCGCCAAGCATTGTTGCCTTTTCTTCTTTCTTTTCTTCTTTTTCTATTTTCTCTCTTTCCTTCCATCAGTTATACCTTCCCTCTTTTTTCTGTTCCTTCCTTCCTACCCCTTTTTTTTCCCTTAGGGGGAAAAACCCATAGCGGTTAGTGAGGGGGCTAGAAACGGTAGCTAGAAACGGTTGACGTTTTTCTCATGTTTAGACTGGGATTATGGGTTTTGGGGGAAGACAATCACAGGGGTAAAGTGCCCTTCTCGTCATATAGAGTACATTCTATTAATGTTACTTATCGTTTATGATGTTAATGTTGATCACCTTATTGTGTTCTCCCTCAGCCTCAGCCTTTGGAAAAAATTGCAGTTACATTTTTCCAAACGTCGTAACTTCTATGATATGCTGCTATTCTTCATTGTTGAAGATGAAAATTTGAACAACTGCTTTCTTTAGGCATGGCTCAGTGGGGCAGGAGGAATCAAGAAACAGTACAGCTATGCTTCTCACACTGCACAAGCATTAGTCTTTGTGTCACTACTTACAGGATCATTCCAAGTCTATAGCTATTCTCACCTGGCTCATTGCTTTCAAAGTTAGTACAAAACAGAGGCTCTAAAATTTGGCTGATCATAAGAATTATTACAGGAAAGTTTGTAAAACCACTGTTGTCTAGGCCCCAATAAATTGAACTTCTGGGGTAGGACCTGGGTATCAATAATTTTTAAAAAGTCTTCAGGTTATCCTAATATACAGTCTGGTGGAGAACCGTTGGTCCAAGGCCTTAGCTCTATGGCCTCATCTGTCTTGCCATTTACAGCATTCATGGGTATGCTATGCTGATTAGCATTTCCATTACTTGTGTATCTTCAGTTTTTTCCCTAAATTGCTTTGGCTTAAATGAACCCTATATGACTTGAACAGCAGGGACATTGAGATGCTATTTAAACACTGGTACATTAAGCATAGTCAGAAAATGAGGGCAGTGACTGACATTTAGAAGCATTACTGATGAATATGTATGTTTGTATGTGTGTGTGTGTGTGTGTTTTTTTTCCTCCAAGGTAAAGACCATAAAAGGCTGGATACTAAACTACCACCAAGTGATAGACTGTTCTTTAAAAGCTGGGGCTCATTTTTATACTATAGTAAGAACCTATGGGGTGGCTAAGTTTCCAGGCTAACTTAATAAAAGTGTATTTAACCCGTAAGGCTAAAGAAATATTCATGGTAAACCTATGAAATTGCCATATTCAACTATTACATGAATTTCAGATTATTCAACCTAATACTTTACATTTTCAATAAGACAGAAAATAGCCTTCAAAACAATACACTTTAACCAAAACTAAGAAATTATTATTATTTTTAATTTGTTTAATCTTAAATACTAGTACCTGAGGGAAAGGCTGTCCCGATCACATGGTCTATAAAACAAGACAGTTCCACCATAATAAAAGGGACAAAATAGCTTTATGGGGAATGGGGAATTAACTTCCATAAAGCACCTGGCACATAGCAAGACATTTAGTAAAAGTAATTTACTTTCCTAAAGGTAAATGCTCCAGGACCCTTAATAATGCCATAACCAAGAATTGCTTAGGTTAGAATATACCTCTTCCTCCTTTTTTACTGAAGGGTATCATTAGCTACCAGGAGTAACATAAGAATCAAGTTAAATATAAACACCCTTCAACATAAGCTTATCATAAACATTCTTTATTCACGTAATCAATTATGAACCACTTATCTACTTCTTCTGCAGTTATTATTATATTTGAGATAACAGCAGTTTGCATTCTGCTTTTCAATTTAATATAACCATTTTCCAATATTAACAAAAACACCATAAAAACATTTCTAATGACCCACACAGTACTGCACAATATGGCTGTACAATCAATCCTTAATTATTTCATATTTTGCTGGACATGTGTTATTTCCTTCTTTAAACATAATAAACACATCCTTTGTACTTTCACGGTATTGATGGGAAAATAAAATAATATAGATACTCTGGAAAAGTTTAGCAGTTTCTTTATAATCTAAATGTGCAACCACCACAGGACCCAGCTACTACACTCCTGGACATTTATTCTACAAAAATAAAAACTTATGTTCATACAAACCTTTACATGAATGTTTACGGCAGCTTTATTCAAAATAGGCAAAAACTGGAAACTGGTGAATGGAGTGAATGGTCAAACAAACTCTGTATCCATATTATGGATACAACTCAGCAATGAAAAGAAACAAATAATACATACAACTACTTGGATGAGTCTCCAGGGAATGGAAAAGCCAATCCCCAAAGGTCACACAAAGTATGATTCCATTTACATAACTATTTTGAAATTACAGAATTATAGAAATGGAGAAGAGATTAGTGATTGCCAGGGGTCACAGACGGTAGCAGGGGAAATGGGGACTATAAAAAGCCAACATGAGGAGGGATCCTTACGGTGACACAACTGTTCTGTATCTTGATTGTATTGATACCAATATTCTCATTGTGATACTGTGTTATAGTTTTATAAGATGTTACCACTGGGAGAAACTGGGTAAAGGGTACACAGAATCTCTCTATATTACTTCTTAAAACTGCATGTTAATCTCTAATTATTTCAAAATAAAAAAGTTTAATTAAAAAACATACATCCTTTATATATACTTTTTTTCTATTTCAGATAATATCCTTAGATTCCTGGGTCAAAAGAATCAGCTATTCTTTAACATTTTATACCTTGTCAAATTATTTCCTCAAAAAGTCACAGCCTTCAACATTTCTCCCAAGAGTACAGCATTCTACCATTGTGTGGCTTTCAGAAATGTAATTCAAGTTTCCCTTCCTTTCCTCCCTACCCTGTGCCTACCTCTGTGTGACCACAGCATCCTATGCATAATGTATTAACCATGGTGCTTATCAATCAGTTTCAAAATTGTTTACTTGTTTCTCTCCAACATGATTATAAATTCCCTGACACAAAGAATATCATCTTTACCTGGTTACCTTCTGTAGTAGTTCAAGAAATGTTTACCAAATAAATGAATGAATAAATAAATACTATTAAAACAATATCATAGTTTTCTCTAGTGACTGGGGAAATGGTGGTATTGCTGACACATCTAAAGACAACTGTACTATAAGATCAGTTTAACAGGAAAAACAATGAGTTTAGCTGCATTTGGGATAACATTCAAATGGGGCGATCCCAGAGGAATGCTGGGAGACTTCTGACTGCTGACTCAGACTTTGAAATCATCTGCACAGAGAGGGATACATGAAACAGTGGGAATAAGAAAAAGAAAGACAAACCAGTGAAAACACAAAGCAGGAGATGGGGGGTTAGAGTGGAAGGAAGACTTGACTCTCCATTGCAAACTCTTTATCACTGTTTGATGTCTTTTATCATCTAAAGCACTGTCCAAAAAAAATTTTTTTTAAATAAAATGTCATAGAACTATATACACACACATAAAGATAGGAGAATCAGTATTTGCTATAACATATTCATGAGGGAAAGGAAGAATGTAGAGGAACAACAATGTAGCAACCAACAACCCAATAGACAAAAGGGCAAAAAATATTCTTAAACATATGAACAGATTTTCAACCTTATCCACAGTAAGAGAAATAAATGCAAATGAAAACTATAATGATGTCACTTTTTTTTTTCTTAAAAAAGTATCAGATTGATTGTGGGCAAGAACATGTGAAACAAGCATTCTCACATATTACTGGTAGGAGTATAAATTGACACAACCACTGTAGAGAGCTATGCTTTGGTCCAATAAGACTACTTCCAAAACTCTGTCCTGTGTATATAATTACATGTGAAAATGACATCTATACAAAGACATTTATCACAGTAGGCTTGGCAATAACAAACGCTGGACATAATCTAAGTGTTCATCTAATTAAAGGACTTCAATATATATTTTATAAATAAAATGTGTCCATATGATAGAATACTGTGTAACTGTGAAAAAGAATGTGGCAGTTCTATATATTCTAATATGGGATGATTGCCATGATCCAATTCATCTAATTATTGTAATAACTCTATAAAGTAGTTTTCTACATTGTACAATGAAAGAAAGTGAAGTTTAGAGATGTTATGACTTGCACAAGGAAATGCAGCCATTATTTGAACAAGGTTTGATTCCAAAAATCAAATTTATTCACACTACACAACACAACCACACAGGCTCTGTCTACAAAAGCAAACGTGATGGCCACTAGAAAATTAATGAGAGAAATAATAGTTTTACTAAGCAATAACAAGGACCAATTGGAAGTTAATCCCATTAATTTATAGTGGATTCGGGCTAGTTGCTGTTTAATCAGAAGAATTTGATGCCTGTTGTACCAAAACAAATCAGATACACAAAAGACTAAAAAAAATTTTTTTTTAGTCTGATCAAAAGTTAAATGTCCTTTCGTTCTAAAAAAAATATGGTTGTATTTGGCTCTGTACAATAAATTTGCTCCTAAAAAGTAGTATCTAATTGAAGTTTTACGGGCAATTAGATTTCAAAACACACCATAGGAGATCTCTTTTTAAAAGGAATTCTATGGTGAATACTTTGGAAATATATATTTTCCTTATTTTGTCTGTTTTGTATCACATTTTTATATAATAATTTTACAGTACTCATAAGATGAAATGCTATTTCAGCAGTTAACTCTAGTAGCCTGCATGCACATTTTCTTATTCTGCTTAATGAAAACTTGCATCATCAGTCTCCAGTCATGAGAGGTTGAAAGAGAAGAAACTCAAGGGGAAAAAAATACATTTTAAATATTCCAAATGAACAGTGAGACGCCAACCAAAATACTACTTATTACACCATTAGAATACCCATATTGCTCACTCAAGTATTTGCTCACAGAAAAACTGTTGCTGAAATTAAAATCGCAACGTTGGCAGTATTTTATGAACCACTATAACATACTCACTGTGTTACTTTTCCATTTTTTAAGAAGAAATATCTTTAAAAATAACTTATTCATAAATGATCCACAAATATTAGTATTATGCACACTCATACACCCAGTGACATTTCACACACCTGGTGACATTTCCTTCTATTAAAGCATAAGACAAGGCAAGTAGCTGCTGCCTCTGGGAAATTTCTGTAACCCCAACTTGCCTGCAGTAGCAAGAAAAAAGATATTTTCTCAGTGTGGTACAGGACAGAGAGCATCAGCCATCATGAGGCTATTTTAGGATCTACCTGAGAGGGACCTCTTATAGGGACAAATCCTCCAAAAGGGGGAGCTGCCAATGTAACATGGGGCACAACACAGCTCCAGAGAATCCAAGCAAGGGTATCCTCAAAAGAATATCAGCTTTAAACATCAGCCTAACTCAGCACAAAACCAAATTATGGCAGACAGAGCTAAAGTAAGAAAATTTCCTGTCCAGGAGTTCTAGGTTGCAGTGAGTTATGACTGTACACCTGCACTCCAGCCTGGGGGACAGAGTGAGATCCCATCTCCTTTTTACTGAGAGAGAGAGAGAGAGGGAGGGAGAGAGAGAAGAAAAACAATGGTTGGGACAATGAGAAGAGCTAGAATGTTCAAATATCTGTAGATTAGAAGTAGAAATTGTATCAATGAGATCCAAGGGCAGAGAACAAATGCATCTGAAATCAGAACATCCAGTTTCATCGGTATGTATTCATAGTGTACACAAATCATACCCAAATTCCTCTTATTAAACCTAGATAACAAAAATATACAACAGTCTCATCACTCTATCACTTTTTCCCAAGCACATAGACAATTTTGGCTGATCCTGTCTTAGTTTTCCTTCCTGAGCCAAAAAGCTCTGAAAACTCTTCTCAACACTCTGTTTCAACAGATTGGAGTTGGTATGTGGAATGAAATCTGTTTGCTACTCTTAGGTAGTCTGCAAACGAAATTCAAAAACTCCAAATGTGTGGCAATCTTACAAAATTTTCGTTGAAAACAAATTTCTCATACATGTCAATAACCTCTAAAAGATATGATGTCTGGGACCAGGCAATAATTGATACCAGAATAATGCTAAGACATCAGAAAAACATCCATATATTCTGTTTAAGATGGTATTTGTGAAAGATTCCCACCAAAATTAGGTAAACTCTTTTAAAAGAACATGTAAAGTGCATCTTTCTTTTAAATGTAGAATGGTAAGGTTAGATGCCTTTCCTCAACATTTTACTATGAAAAATTTCAAACATGCATAAAAATACAAAAAATAGTATAATGATTGGGGGGATGGGGTATGCACACAACAGTGTAGTGTAAAGTTCCAGTCCAAAGCAGAAGGCCCTAAAACCAGAAGCCTCAATGTCCAAGAGCAGGAGAAGACGGAGGTCTCAGCTTCAGAAGAGAAGTGAATTCACCCTTCCTCCATTTTTTTGTTCTATTTGGGCCTTCAAAAAGATTGTATGATAACCACCCACACTGGTAAGAATGGTCTTCTTTACACAGCCTACAGATTCAAATGCTACTGTCTTCTGGAAGCACCCTCATGGACACACCCAAAAATGATATTTACCAGCATTATTTCATCCCTTACCCCAGTAAAGTTGACACATGAAATTAAACATCACAATAGTCTTTTTTGCTTAATAAACACTAATTCTTAATTTATGAACTGCTCAACATTACAAATGTACATGCTACACTGACCCAGAAACATCAACAGATAAACAACCAAACTGGCTTATTTTAATGTGCCAATAAGCTCATTAAACCTGGCAAGAAAGGTAAAGTTAACAGGGCACCAAAGCATAAGACAAACTGACAGAATCAGGGTGCACAATGATGTCTGCTCCATACCCGATACCCTCAAAATTGTTCAAGAGGAACACAGCAATAATTAAAATCAATGAAAAATGGGATTCAGAATTTAGAAATTTTCTTCATACTCTTTCATGTCAAAGGAATGCTAGTACACATTTTAAAAACATATTATAGAAGTTATTAAACCATGATAAAGAAAATAGCAAATTTATCTTAAAGAATTTCTCAAGGCTATTAAATTCTAAAACCAGCAATGTTAGATTACCCTGTGAATTAGAGTTAAGATCAAGAATCCATAATGAAATTCCCACTGGAGCTATATCTAGGTCAGAGGAGCTGGCAGACATCTGGTGGCAAAAGAAAGAAATGTCTCACAAGTCTTCCAAGCAGCTCTCAGGATGACAACTCACCTCTAGCAGGTAGATTCCCTAGTGTAATGTATGGATCCACTCTCATAACAAAATGTTTGGGTTTTTAGAGTTATGCCAGAGTACCAGAATTTTATTAAACAAATATCTGCCTTCCTGGCATCAATGGAATGCTTCCTTTGAGGTGATATCAAATCTCAAAAATGGGTCAGGCGTGGTGGCTCACGCCTGTAAATTCTAGCTCTTTGGGAGGCCGAGGTGGGCGGATTGTTTGAGCTCAGGAGTTCGAGACCAGCCTGAGCAAGAGCGAGACCCCGTCTCTACTAAAAATAGACAAATTAATTGGACAACTAAAAATATATAGAAAAAATTAGCCGGGCATGGTGGCGCATGCCTGTAGTCCCAGCTACTTGGGAGGCTGCGGCAGGAGGATCCCTTGAGTCCAGGAGTTTGAGGTTGCTGTGAGCTAGGCTGACGCCACAGCACCCTAGCCCGGGCAACACAGTGAGACTCTGTCTCAAAAAAAAAAAAAAAATGAAGATGGGAAAAATTATATCCTAGTATAACTCAGAATTGTTTAGGAAGCTGGGTTTCACTCCATCGCCAATGCTGGAGTGGAGTCAGTGGTGCAATCATAGCTCCCTGCAGCCTCAAACTCCAGGACTCAAGCAATCCTACTGCTTCAGCCTCCGGAGTAAATGGGACTACAGGTGTAAGACTGTAAGACTTACTGTAAGACAGTAAGACTGCACCATGCCTGGTTAATTTTTAAAATCTTTTTAGAGATGGGGTCTTGCTATGATGCCCAGTTTGGTCTCAAACTCATGGTCTCTAGCAATCCTCCCACCTCAGCCTCCTAAGTTGCTGGGATAACAGGCATGAGCCACCGTGCCTGGCAAAAATTAACTTGTCAATTTAGTTATTCCTCAAATATGTACTGTGTACTTTATTTACATAATTTCATTTTTTACTAGGCATTATGGAGGACATACTGAACATGCCAAAATATAGGCAGATTCCAAATGTAAAGTGAATTCTCATTTTCCCAATAAGCAGTTTTAAAGATAAGCTTTATGGCATATAAATACATAAACCTTTAAGAGGACAGAAGACACAGTCAAAAAGGTTTAACTTTCTCCACAGCAGAAACTGAAACCTCAGGAAATTATTACACTCAAATCAAGAGTACACACTAGACTTACACTTTCAACTAAGATAATTTACTGCCTTCAGAGTTTCCAAACCCCACCACAGGGAGCAAGAACCCAGGTAGACTCTGACAAACTCCTGGAGTTCGGCAGAGCAAGATGAAAACCCAGGGAGACCAAGTTAAGTAAATTTGAAAGACCCAAAAATAAAGGAGAGAGGGGTACACAGAACAACAACCCCACAGATCTCCTCCCAATGAGTATTCAGCAGAGTACCCAACAAATGTGGGTGGGGCGTGGTGGCTCACACCTGTAATCCTAGCACTCAGGGAGGCTGAGATGGGAGGATTACTTGAGGTCATGAGTTTGAGACCAGACTGAGCAAGGGTGAGCCCCTGTCTCTACTAAAAATAGAAAAAAATTAGCCAAGCAACTAAAAATAGAAATAAAAAATTAGCCAGGCACGGTGGCAAGAACCTGTAGTCCCAGCTACTCCAGAGGCTGAACGCAGGAGGATCACTTGAGCCCAGCAGTTTGAGGTTGCTGTGAGCTACGTTGATGCCACAGTACTCTTGCCCCGGCAACAGAGGGAGACTCTGTCTCCAAAAATGTGTAAGAAAATCATCTGAGGGTGAGGAAAGAATCATCCAAAAGGATGAGAGAAAATAGTACCATGCACTCACACAAGGAAGGGAATAGGGCCTGATTCCAACAGTAGGACTGCAAAATTTTATTAATTCATGGGATGTTATATAGAGCAATAAGAAGGGTCTTGCCTCTGCAGTAAGGAATAATAATTAGCCCCAACATTCCTCTGTTTCTACCTATCAAATCTTAAAAGCAAGACCAAAAAGATCAAACAATGTCCAGGTAATTTAATTTTATCCTAGAAGGAAGATCAAGAATATTTACAGTAATATAAAAAAATAACCAGCACCAAAAAAGTTAAAATTAATGTCTGGCTTCTAATCAAAGAATGCAAGACATGTAAAGAAACAGGAAAACATGACTCATGATGAGGAGAAAAATCAATCAACTGAAACCAACCCCGACTTGAAACAGATGTTAAATTAGGAGACAAGAACCATAAAACATTTGTTATAACTACATTCCTTGTATTCAAAAAGTACAGACATGGAAGATATTAGAAAGACAAGCGAAACTTCTAGAGATGAAAGCTACAATATCTGAGACTACAAACACATTGAACAGAATTAACGGCAGATTAGACACTGCAGAAGAAAAGATAAGTGAACTTGAAGACATATCAATAAGAACTATCTATAATAAAACACAGAGAAAAAGAATAAAAAACAATGAAAAAATCATCACTGAGCTGTGAGACAACTTCAAGCAGCCTAATATACATGCAATTCTAGTATCCAAAGGGAGAGACAAAAATCTGAAGGAATAATGGCTGAAATTTTCCAAAAGTTGACCTAAATGATATCCTTGTTGAGGACATTTACTAAGAGAGACCATATTCTGGGATATAAAACAAGTTTTGACAAACTTAAAAGGATTCAAATTATACAAAGTATGTTCTTTGAACACAATGCATTAAATTTTAAATAAACCACAAAAAGATCTCTGGAGAATCCCAAATTATATAGAGAAGTTAAATAACACACTTCTAAATAACCCACTGGTCAAAGAAAAAATCACAAAGAAAATTAGAATATATTTTCAACAGAGAGATAACGAAGTCACAACACACCAAAATTTGTTGGATACCCTAAAGCAGTATTTATAAGAAAATTTATATCATTAAAAGGAGTCTATAATCAACAACCTTAAGTTCCACCTTAAGAAAATAGAAAAAGAAGAGCAAATAAAATCCACATAAACATAAAAAGGAACCCAATAAAGAAGCAATAAAAAAAAAAAAGAAAGAAAACAAAACATAGGGAAAAAACAGTGAAAACAAAAACTAGTTCTTTGAAAAGACCAATAAAATTTACTAATCGCAAGCCACGTATAACAGAGGGGAAAAAATGAGAAAGGGGGCTGGGTGCTGTAGTTCACATCTATAACCCTAGCACTTTGGGAGGCCAAGGCAGGAGGATCACTTGAGACCAGAAGTTCAAAATCAGTCTCAGCAACATAGCAAGACTCCATATATACCAAAAAAAAAAACAAAAAACAAAAATTAGCTGGGCATGGTGGCATACACCTATAATCCCAGCCACTTAGGAGGTGAGGGGAGGAGGATTGCTTGAGCCCAGGAGTTCGAGCTGCAGTGAGCTATGAAGATGCCACTGCACTCCAGCCAGGGCAACGAGGTGAGACCCTGTCTCCAAAAAAAAAAAATTAGGTGATATCATTAGAGATTCCACACATACCATAAATAAGGGAATATTAGGACCAGCTGTGTGTCAATAAATTCAACAACTTAGTTGAGTTTTTTAAATCCTTAAAAACAGGAACCACTAAAGCTTACTGAAGAAATTGATAACTTGATTAGTTCTATGTCTATTAAAGAAACTGAATTTGTAGTTACAAATCTTCCCACAAAGAAAACTCTAGGCCCAAATAGAGTATTTAATTCTACCAAATACTTAACAAAGAAATAATACCAATCCTACCTAAAATCTTTCAGAAAACAGAAGAGAAGGGAATATTTCCCAACTCATTCTATGAGGCCAGCATTACTCAGCTAACAAGACCAAGGACATTACAAGAAAACTACAGACAAATACCCCTCATTAATATGTATGCAAAAATTCTAAACATTGCTTTAGTAAATTGATCCCAACAATATATTAAAAAGATAATGTGGCATGACCAAAAAGTGTGACTTAACCCAGAAATACAAGGTTGCTTTAATATTTGAAAAATCAATTTGTATAATTCACTATATGAAAAAAATATGATCATCTCAACAGATTCATAAAAAGCATATGACAAAATCCAACATCCATTCAGGATAAAAATGCTTAGCAAACAGAAGAGAAGGAAATTTCCTCAAACCAATACAGGGCATCTTACCAAAAAATCTACCGGTAACATTGCACATGATGGTGAAAGACTCTATACTTCCCTCTCAAAATCAGAAACAAGACCAGGATATCCATTTCCCATCCCTTCTTTTCAACATTCTACTGAAGGTTTTATTCAGTGCAATAAGCAAGAAAAATAAAAAGTCATCTACATTGGAAAGGAAGGAGTAAAACTGTCTTCATTTGCATATGATATGCTCAACAACACAGACTATCCAAAAGAATGTACCAAAAACATTTCAAGAACTAAGAAGTAAATTTAGCAAAGTTATAGGAGTCAAGATCAATATATACTAGCACCATTGGAAACTGAAATTTTAAAACTGTATCATTCACAATAGCATCAAAAAAATAAAAAAGATAAATTTGACAGAAGATTTATACATTAAAACTACAATTTATTATTGAGAGAAATTAAAGAAGACCTAAATAGAAATACCATGTTCATTATGGAGTACTAAATATTTTTAACATTTCAACCAGTTTTAAAAACTATATAGAAATGCAAAGGACCTAGAATTGCCAAAACAACTTTGACAATGAACAAAGCTGGAGAACTAACACTATCTAATTTCGAGCCTTATTATAAAGCTACAGAATCTACAGAGTACAGATTGGCATCAAGACAGACAAACAGATCAATGGAACAGAACAGACTCCAAAATTAGATTCACACATATATGGACAATTGATTTTACAGAAGCACAAAGATAATTCAGTAGAGAAAGGATATTTCAACAAATGGTGCTACAATAGTTTGATATCCATATGTAAAAAAGGAACTTCGATTTATACATTACTTCATATAAAAATTAACACAAAATGAATCACTGACCTAAATGGTAAACCTAATGCTGTAAAAATTTTATAAGGGAACACAGCAGAAAATATTTATGATCTTTGGTTAGGCAAAAGTTTCAGAGATTCAACACCAAAAACATGACCACAAAAGAACAAACTGACAAATGTGGTTACAAAATTAACAGCTTTTGTTCTTCAAAAGACACTATTAAGTGAATAAAAAGCCAAGGCAAAGACTGTGCAGATGGCAAATAAACACACGAAAAGATGCTCAACATCATTAGTCCTTAATGAAATACAAATTAAAATCACAATGTAAAACCACTGCACAAATATTAGAATGACTAAAATTATAAATACTGATTATAGCAAGTGTTAGCAAAGATGTGGGGAATTGAAGTTTCATCCACTGCTGTATGAGCACAAATGTGAAAGGGTAAAACAACTTCAAAACACTGGAACTAATGTTTTCTTCAAAAGATAAAACATATTCATCATACTCATGTAACTCAGACATTCCACTCCTAGGTATTTACTCAAGATAAAAGCTTATGTCTGTGTGAAGAGTTGTACTAAAATGTTCTTAGCAGCTTTATTTGTAATTTCTAAAACCTGGAAACAACTCAAATATCCATCAACAGGTGAATGGATAAATTGGATATCCATACAATGAATATAATGTAATTTTTAAAAAGTATTGATACCTGCTATCTTATAGGTGATTCTCAGAATAATCAAGCTGACTGAAATAAGCCAGACCTCCTCCACTCCCAAAAGAGTTCCTACTGTATGTTTCCACTTACAAAAAATTTAGAAAATGCAAAACTAATCCATCATGAGAGAAAGCAGTCATTCCCTAAGGATGAACGAGGGTATGGAGGGGAAGTAGACGAGGATTACGAAGGAGAATGAGGCAATTTCTGGGGGTTTTGGTTAAGTTCACTATCTTGATTGTGATGATGGCTTCCTATGTGTATATATATCTCAAGATTTATCAACTTGTACACTCTAAATGCATGCAGTATGTCAATTACACCTTACAGCTGGTTACAAAAGTAGCACTTTGTTAACACTCATCTATATATTTTACTCACAGGTTTTACTGGGATCTAGTTACTGAAGTTATCTCTACAAGTTGCCGAAGTATCTGACTATGCTCATTCATAGGATATTAATACGAAGGAGAAGATACCTGGATTATCCTTCTGTCATGGATTTAACTAATGTCCACCTGCTATAGCTCAAGAAATGTTGTCTGCCGTGACAATGTCTTCAAGAGTCAAATACAGAGCCTCTTGCTCCAAAGAGGCAGTTGAGCATGGTCCATCAACCAAAGCAGTCCTGTGGCTATGATGATCTAAGCTCAAAATATTCTGTAAATTGCAGCTGCCCTGCAGAGAAGAGGACCAAACTGACTGTACATTGACATGTCACTTATCTTCTCTGGGCCTGAGATTTTTCACCTAGAAAATGAAAGCACTGGCAGTGATTTCCAATCAATCTACGCCAGTCTAACACTTAGAGGCTTGCTAAAATACGGCTTCCTGAGCTTTACCTGTATAGATTCTAATTCATTAGGTCTGGGGTGGACCCCAAGAACATATTATTAAATCTGACATACAACCAAATTTGGGATGACCTAAATAATCTTTTAAGCTAGTCAAATGCAGTAGGAGTAGAGAAAGAACAAAGAAATCTGTAACTGGTTATGATCAATTAGTTGTAAACACCACTGCACCTGGACCAGCCTAGTTGCAACATTATTTTAAGGATTATAGGTTGCAATAGGATCTTTCAAATTGGATGTCTGGCATCCATGTACTTTGTATACGGCAACACCAAAAAAGGTCCCAATGTTTAATGTTAGGGGAATTTCTTTAAATTCTACTGATTTGGAAGATGTAAATTTAAATTTATTAAGTTCCAAGTGCAAATTTTATGTTTTAACTCTGGTCCATGTTATAAATAAGTTACCTCTAGTTAATCACTGCATTCTTTATTCCATTTTTTACTTGCCAGAGACCCTAAGGACTAATTAGCTTTCCTGGTGTCTTTCTACTTACTCTAAAGCAACTTTCTCCTCCTTAATCTTAGGAGGTTTAAGAGCGCAGTGATTCTACAGAGATTCTATAGAGCCAAAGATGTCTTACATTCTTGTAGCTTCAAAATGAAAAAGCAATGGTTATATATAACGAGAACAGAAAGACAAAGAAGACCTTCAGGGTTTGGGAGAGAAAAGTTAAAACAATTTCCCCCCAAAATCTCATAAAAGTCAGTGAGTTGTAGTAATAATGTCAGCTATAACAGCTGACAAGTTCTATCCTAACAAAATCAAAAGGTTCTCATCTAGTCATCTTATCTCTGCTTTTACTGCTGCTTTGAGTATAAAAATAACATCTTTTTTATGAAATACTAAAGTTAAAATTAGCATTTTCCCACCACTAAATGGGTTTCTTATATTACTTGATATAATAGATTAAAAATCCTTAAATGGTATATACCAACATAATATTTATTATAATATAGTCATTAAGGTAACCACATTATAGATAGGTTAAAATATTTTTATAGCCAGTAGCATCAAGTTATTGTAGTTACATTCTAAATTTAGTCTTTATCCTAAAATTTTATTAAAATTCTGCTCCTTTGGATCTAACAGCAATTGAAAATCTGTTTCTAAAAGAATTATATAAGTCAAAGAGAAATAGAAAAATATACCCGTTACAGTATGAACAAATGTGAACAGTATGTAAATCAACTTTTATCTCTAAACTTTATTTCTGATTGTGCCCCAAACAGACAAGCCAACGATTTAATACCTTGGGTATTTTTTGTGCCACTAGGCAAAGTAACCTAATTCTCTTAATTCCTGGAATTGGCTGCTGTTCCAAGACCAGGAGGATTGCACTGAAAGTGGCTGTGGCATGCTATAATACAATTAATACAATACAGAAAGAAAAATAAGCTTAATTTTTTTATTCAGCAAACTAATATATTTTGTTGCCACCATTTGCAAACAAGGTTGTAAACAACTGTCAGCTGTCCCACATTCTTTCATCTTTCACACATTTATACAAAATCATTCTGGTAACGATGGATTCTAAGGAGAATTACAAGATAAAAAGGTTACCATATTCATTTTATAATTTCTATATCTATATAATAAAACCATGTTAGTCAAACCACTCCAGAAAGAAAAAACATGTTTCCATATTAGCTAAATACATGAATTTATTATGTTCATTAATATAAAATTCAAGATAAAATGTACAAATCTCAACAGGGACATGTCATATAAATGACTTTTTCGATATTGTTTGACATAATTACCCCCCACGCATGGCTCCTCTGGATACTCTTTACACACCTCTCCCACATCCTCCATTCCTTGACCACCACCATCCATAATCAAAATCCATTTTTGGCCTTTGTTATTTCCCACTTTTGCTTCCCTCATCGAATTTGTCCTGCCTACAAATTCTTGTTCAATGTGGGGTTAAGTGCTTAAAACCAAACAACTTCCTTGGGACTATACCAACCCTAAGCATTTGGGGTATAGGGGAAAAGTAACTATATATTTACCCACTCCTTGGAACATTTTAATTGGTTTCTATCCAGGGATGCGGACTCTCAAAATGTCACAATAAATGCTCTCTTAACAAATCTTTACTTAATCCACTGACTAAAATAACCAATACTCTCGATTTGTTTTATAAAACTTATTGATGCTCCTGAATACTAAATCAATCATCAGTGGTAGTTCACTCTCAAGTTCACACACTCACTTCCATTTCAACCAGCTGAAGTACGTGCTTACCAAGTGTATGCCGTATATATTCCAATGAACACGGCAGTACAGATAACTCTTCAAAATAGTGATTTCACGTCCTCTGGACATATATTCAGAAGTGGAATTGCTGGATCAGATGGTAGTTTAGTTTTAGTTTTTTGAGGAATCGCAACTGTTTTCCATATGGCCCTACCAATGTGCAATCTCACCAACAGTGTATTATGAGTTCCCATCTCTCCATATCCTCATACCAACAACTGTTATCATTGGACTTTCTAATAATAACCATCCTAACAGGTATGTGGTAGTATCTCATTGTGGTTTTGATTTGTATTTCTCTGATGATTAGTGATATTGAACACCTTTTCATATACATGTTAAAACATTTTTATCCCCTCTTTGGAATAATTTCTATTCGGGTCCTTTGCTCACTTTTTAATTAGGTTATTTAGTTTGCTGCTGAGCTGTATGCAGTCCTTATAAATTTTGGAACATTATCCCCCTATCAAATATATGGCTTATAAATATTTTCTCCCATTCTATAGGTTAATTTTTCGTTTTGTTGATTGTTTTCTTTGCAGTGTAGAATCTTTTAGTTTGATGTAGTCCCACTTACCTGTTTTTGCTTGTGCTGCCCACGCTTTCAATGTCACATCCAAAAAACCACTGCCAAGAGCAAGGTCAAACAACTTTTCTCCAACATTTTCTTCTAGGATTTTTACAGTTTTGGGTTTTACCTTTAAGTCTTCAATCCATTTTTAATTGATTTTTGAGTATGGTGTAAGATAAGGGTCCAATTTCATTCACCTTAACTTTTAAAAGCATCAAACTGAGATCAAGAATCTCTAATTAAGCATTATATATCATGCAATTAATAATGAAATACAATTCTAAAAAAGTTTATAAGCACTATTTTCATTACAGGTACTAAAGAAGGAAAGAAAAAACAGTTGGTATCCCCCTACCATCAAGAGTAATCAAGATCCCCAAAGGTTCTTATGATGAATAAACAATGCCCAGTTACCACACAGGACTTATGCACCCCATCCTAAAATGATTTAATTACCAATACCTCTCCTTTTTGTGGCAGTTTCCCTACAAAAGAAAGTTAAATAAAAATTATAAATATGTTTCATATAATCCTAGTACCCAGTGCATATTGCATACAATTTATTAAAAACCATGCAATAATTAAGGAGAAGAATAAAGCCAAAGGTTTGGGTAACCTCCCCAATCAAAAACCACCCAGAGTATAAGAATTTTCAAAGGAGAAAAACATACATATCAAATCCTAAGAAGTGATAACAGAATTCAAAAATGGTTTATGCCCAAACATTAATATGAGTTTTATGAAGATACAAAAGACATAACAGGGCCAGGTATGGTGGCTCACACCTGTAATCCCACCACTTTGGGAAGCCAAGGAAGGAGGATCACTTGAGGCAAGGACTTCGAGGCCACCCTCAGCAACATAGCAAGACTTCATCTTCATAAAAAAAAAATTATTTAATTAGCTGGCATGGTGGCACACACCTGTAATCCCAGCTACTTGGGGAGGCTGAGGCTGGAGAATTACTTAAGCCCAGAAGATTGAGGCTGCAGTGAGCTATGATCATGCCACTGCACTCCAGCCTGGGCAACAGGGCAAGACCCTGTCTCTTTAAAACAAAAAATATGTAATAAACTTACAAAATAAGTTTCCTCAGAAGCAAAATGTAAGAAATCTGAAAGACCCCTGGGAAGAACCAAGACAAACCAAACCAAAAAAGAGGCTTAAATTAATATCGTGAGAATACAAGTATCTCTAGATCAATTTCTAAATAAACCAAATCTTCCTTATGAATCAATTGAGAATATGGCTACAGTCTGAATCATCTGCTGAATTTTATACATTATCAAAGAGTAGATATTCAAATATGTCTATGATTTGATTCAATCCATTATAGCTATATTAAAAGTAAAGAGAAGTACTGAGTACCAAGATCTTGGTTTCTAATATCATTCTACAATTAAAGGAACCAGGGCTCCTTCCAGAAATAGTTGATTCTAGGTCTGGGGAAAGAAATATACAAGATGAAGCTGTAGCATCTTGCAGTGCCTGAGGTGGTGCAAAAAAAATAAAAAAGAGAGAGAGAAATGATGGGAGTATGCCAAAGAAACACAAGAGTCAACTGAAAGCACTCCCAAAGTTGCAACACTTTAAGCAATACAATAGTGTTATTAGATTATAACCCAAGGTACAAAATAAATGTCCATGAGTTCATACAGATAAGAAAGAATAAATGAGGAAAAACAGACAAACCACCCATATAGAAGGATTCCAAATAATTTTTATAGATACTCCACCCTCAAGAACATTCTATTCCTTAACTGTGAGCAATACATAGTAACTTCCTTCCAAAGAATACAGTATGGAAAGATGAAAGGAAAAAAAACTGTCTTTACAGTAGAGAAACTGGACAAACACTACATCAGCCAGGTGACCAAGGCTAACATCCTAAGTCACACTGATAGCATTTACACTTGGTAAGATGTGATGAAAACTGCCCATTCTTTCAGTGGTCTTCCTCCCAAAACCCATTAACCCCAGTCTAACCATGAGAAAAACATCAACCAAAGCCCAACTGCCAGATATTCTATAAAATAAGTGACTAGTACTCCTCAAAGCTGATATGGTCATCAAAAACAAGGAAAGTCTAAGAAACAGTCATAGCGAAGAGGACCCTAAAGTAAAGATACGTGACAAATAAATGTAATGTGGTACCCTGGATAGGATTCTAGAATAGAAAAAGGACATTAGGTGAAAACTAAAGAAATCTGAATAAAGGATGGACTTTAGTTAATAAAGTATCAATATTGTTCCATTAATTTTGACAAATATACCCTATTAACGTAAGATGTTACTAATAGGGAAAACAGTGTATGGCATATGGCAACTCACTGTACTATCTTTGTAATTTTTGTGTAAACCTAAAACTTCTAAAATTAAAAGTTTATTTTAAAAAAAGTAACAGCAGGCCGGGCGCGGTGGCTCACGCCTGTAATCCTAGCACTCTGGGAGGCCGAGGCGGGTGGATCGCTCAAGGTCAGGAGTTCGAGACCAGCCTGAGCAAGAGCGAGACCCCGTCTCTACTAAAAAATAGAAATGATCTGGACAACTAAAAATATATATATATAGAAAAAATTAGCCGGGCATGGTGGTGCATGCCTGTAGTCCCAGCTACTCGGGAGGCTGAGGCAGAAGGATTGCTTGAGCCCAGGAGTTTGAGGTTGCTGTGAGCTAGGTTGACGCCAGGGCACTCACTCTAGTCCGGGCAACAAAGCGAGACTCTGTCTCAAAACAAAACAAAAAACAAAAAAAAAAGTAACAGCAGGCGCCGGGTGCGGTG
>CAUYSK010058374.1:0-59457 GCA_963575035.1 Avahi laniger
CCAGCCTGAGCAAGAGCGAGACCTCCGTCTCTACTAAAAATAGAAAGAAATAATCTGAACAACTAAAAATATATATATATAGAAAAAATTAGCCGGGCATGGTGGCGCGTGCCTGTAGTCCCAGCTACTAGGGAGGCTGAGGCAGGAGGATCGCTTGAACCCAGGAGTTTGAGGTTGCTGTGAGCAAGGCTGATGCCACGGCACTCTAGCCAGGGCAGCAGAGCCAGACTCTGTCTCAAAAAAAAAAAAAACACTTACTTTTTTTTCGTATGGCTGCACAGAACATGTGCATTTTCCTGGTTGTGGGCTGTTTGCTCTTTGCATTTCCATGGGTTCCTGTGCTGGCCTTGATGCAGCCCTGCTGCCGCCCCTCTCCCCTGCCCGCCCTGCCTCTCCTGGGGTTTCCACCCTCCTGATCGCTGCAGATGAGTCATGCTTTGGGCAGGAGCCCCAGTGGTTTCCAGCACAAAGACCTTTTTAGAAGCTGCTGTGGGAAGAAGTGTCTGGGGGCCTGTTATCCTTGGGTGGGGGGACTGGGTGGAGTTATTATGGGAAACACAGCTGTGGCCACCACCGACGAACCTGCTCTTACAGACACCCCAAACCCAAAACCAGCCATCGGTTTTACATAACCATCTTCCGAGAAACTCGTTATGTCCTAAGAACCCAGCTGATATTGATGCTTCCTGCAAATGAAGTTTCTTGATGATGTTTCTTTCCCGGTCTTCTGCTCAGTAAACTTGTGGTGTTAACAGCGCCCCCTCAGGGCTGCTGTGGGAATTAGCCTGGCGGCATGGCGGGCCTCAGTGGCTCGCTCCTCTGCTCTTCAGACCTCTCGGGAGCTGCTTTTATTTTGCAAAGTGCTTTCCTGTCACCAGGTTTGATAATAATTCTGCTTGAACTTACTGTGTAAGGTTAAGATTCCAAACCTAGAGCGATCCCTCTGCTTTTCTTAAGGACTAGGAGCAAGACTCGTGCTGCCAGCTACTATGGCAGCGACGGTGTCCTGAGCCGGGCCGTGCCCGAGGTGCGGAACAGTAGACCTGACCGTGCTCAGAGGGTCAGTGGAGAGGAGTGTGCTCCTCTGTTGCAAACAGGACCGGCTACGCGATCCCTGAGACCCAGTGCAGGCATGGAAATGCGGGTGCCCTGTGTTCAAAAGTTACTACAAATGTCTAGACCACAACAGCAGAGCATTAGAGAAAGCGTGGACCTGGATGTGGCACACAGCGAGACCCTGAGCGACGCCGGAATCCTGCACATGTGTAGCAGTGGCTCTGGTCAGAGATTCTTGCTGGACGGGGCTTGCAAATACCACAGCTGGAGGGGAGGGTGCAGAGCGACTCAGTCCTGGAGGGCCGGGCTTGCCCTCGTCCCAGGCACGGGGCAGGCACTGCCGCGTGGCGGGAAGCGGGGTCTGAAGTGGAGAGACCCCTGTTCGAGCCCCACCACCGGCCAGCCCCGGGCCCCAGAGACAACTCGTGGCTCTTACCCTGCAGGGCGGCTGTGACCCACTCACGGCGCCTGCCCCTTTTCTCTCCTCCACGTGTAGAAATTCATTGAGTTTGAAGATGCCTTGGAACAGGAGAAGAAAGAGCTGCAAATCCAGGTGGAGCACTACGAGTTCCAGACACGCCAGCTGGAGCTGAAGGCCAAGAACTACGTGGATCAGAGTGAGTAGCGCGGAGACACGCAGCCGCGTCCGAGTGTGTGCTGTCCCGAGACGCTCGGGCTGGGAAGGACGCTGAGAGCCTCTGACGAAGAGAGATTAGAGAAAACCCGATGATGGCCTTATTTTGTTTTCCCCTAGATTCCCTCAGCCACTGTTCTCCCTCTGCACTGCTGCGCATTTCTGCAGTCAGCCTCAACTCCCCCGTAGAAATACAAATAAATAAACAGGGCCCTTTGATCACATGGCACTTATGCTTCACGCTGCAATCTGGCCCCAAATCTCCAGCACATAGTCCTTTAGGTCCTTCTGTGGCCTGTAGAACAGCTTCCTGCTGCCCTGGGCTCACCGCCTGGTGATGCGGAGGAGAGGCAGCTCCCTGGGCTGGCGCTTCCCAGATAGCCTCATGCCGACCAGGGGGTCTGCAGGAGAGCCCGTCCCCTGCAAGGCCAGACGGAGAACGGGGCTTTCTGTTATTATTATAGGAACAGTTGTTTCAGTTTCCAAAAGTCTTTGTTTAGACCACACTGTCGGTGTCATGACGACCCGTGTCACTTGGTTTCCTGTAATTAGACGTTCTGATGACAGAGACCTATTTGCCGCTTTGCCTAGTTGCCTTGGACGGCAGGTGCCAGCATTTCTCTGAACAGTTAGGATCAAGTCGGGAAAAAAATGTTTGGATATGTTGGGCCTGTCCCCTCCCCAACCAAGACTGCAGGGCCACCGTGCTGGGGCTGACCTGCTAACGAGCCTGAGGGTTGGCGGCAGCTGCAGGGACCGCGGCTGCGAACGCACATAAGCGCTCCGGTGTGTGTGGAATGGAAGAAAGCCGAACAGCCCGTTAAACGGGTGCAGATAAACCCTCTCTATGATTATACAGAACCTTTAATATTCCCTTTGCTTCGAACATGTTTCATGTATGAACCTTTTCAGCTCTTTTCTTAGAAGGAAAAACATACAAACCCAAACTACAGGCTGAAATGATTCATATGGTCCGCACCAGGGTGGGGCTGCCCAGTCCTCTCCAGGGACGGACGCACAGTCGGGCAGCCCCTGCTGGG
Organism: Avahi laniger; assembly: GCA_963575035.1. NCBI lineage: Eukaryota > Metazoa > Chordata > Mammalia > Primates > Indriidae > Avahi > Avahi laniger. Next base: position 2,731 of record CAUYSK010058374.1, read on the forward strand.
GAGGAACAAGGGCCGGGTCAGGACACACGTGGGATGGGTCATCTGCTCTCTCCTCTGGCGGCCACGTGTGTGTTGTGTGCCGTGTCTATAAATCATGCATGTTGTGTGCTGGTGTCTGTAACCACTCAGGCTCCTCATGGGAAGATCAAACTGACTCTGACACCTACGTTGCTCCTCAGAGTGGGGTCCCCACACCAGTGTGTCACCTGGGAGCGTGGTAGATACAGGCGCTCGGGCGGGCAGCGACAGTGTCTGAGGACTCTTCTAGGCCAACCACACGCCAGGCCCTGGAGCAGGAGAACATGTAGGTGGGGACGTTGGGCCATGTGATTTGTTAAATCAGTTTGGAACAGACACCAGGAAGCTGCGGAAGATTGGGGGGCTGTGTGCTGAAGGTAAGGCCAGCAGGGGACGGGCCCATGTCCTTGGGCAGAGTACATGCAGGGGAGACACAGCTGTCGGCCCAAGGGGGCATGGTTGTGACTCGGTCTCCCCAGCCCTTGGCGTGTGTGAGGGACCTTGTGGTGGTTCTGCCATTGCTTCCAGCGTTCTGTTGCCCTTTGACATATCTCAGACACTACTCACTTTGAAGCCTGCCTCTTTCCATGCGCTTCTCACTCACATCTTAGCTGTGCTTGGCACTGCGAGTTTTGCCCACGTGTCCGAAGCTCCGAGCTGACCTAAGCATAGCTCGCTGGTGTGAGTTTCCGCATCCCGTTTGTCTTCGTGGCAGAGTTGGACACTGTCCAGCAGTGGGGCACACACAGGGTGCCACCCAGGCCGGCCGAGCCAGAGTCCACTTCCTGGTGCCCCAGAAGGTTCACCAGGCGTCGGGGTTTGGGCCTTGTCCCCCACGGGTGCAACCCGAGGAGTGCGAGGCCATGAGCAGCTGCGTGGCTGACGCGCATCCGTTGTGTTTTCCAGTTTCCCGGCTGGAGGAGCGGGAGTCGGAGATGAAGAAGGAATACAATGCCCTACACCAGCGGCACACGGAGGTGGGTGCCTCGGCGGGCTGGCCTCGTGCCCAGAGGCCGGCGTGGAGAGGGCACAAGGGTGGGCCGCAGCCCCACTTCTGTGACCTGCCGCTGACCTCTGGTTGCTTCTTCTAGTGTTTTGTTTTTCGAGCATTTTGCTGCCAGACAGGAAAGCTGTCAGCCCTGTGCCGGTTGGACCCTCCGACTTGGTCCTTGTTCTGTCAGAACCCTGGCAGACAGGGGGCTGGGGGTGGGGGGCGGGCGAGGCGCAGCCGCAGCGGCAGCGTGTGCTCACATGGAGGTCGCTTCCCGCAGATGATCCAGACCTACGTGGAGCACATCGAGAGGGCCAAGATGCAGCAGGTCGGCGGCAGCAGCCAGACGGAGAGCAGCCTGCCTGGGAGGAGGTAGGAGGGCTGTCCCCGCTGGCTCGGGGAGCCCGGTGGGAGTGCGCCGGGGCGGCAGTGTGTGGGAAGCGTGTGGCCCCAGTGCAGTCACCCTCAGGGAGACTCTCGCTATCGATCCTCGTCGTTCGTGGACCCACGTTTGTGAACTTGCCAACTGGCCGAAAGGCGTTTGTAACCTCAGACCCAGCGCAGGGCTTTCCGCAGTCACGACTGATGCGCAGAGTGGGGCGAGGTTTGAGGCGGGACGAGGCGACACCTGGCCTGTCGTGAGCCTCGTCCCGGGTGCCGGGGTGGAGAGTTGCAGGGGAAGCCGGGTCTCAGGACCGTTAAGTGGGCTTGAAGCCCCACCATGGCACCTGTCTGCGGGGTGGCCTTGGGCCAGGCACCCGTACTTCAGACCTCGTTTCCTCTTTTGAAAAATAAAGAAAATAGAGTGGACCAGGGTGAGATGTTTTTAGGATTTAAGATTACAATCGATGGGAAATATGTACCTGGATGTGTACATACGTCCTGTAAGGGCAGCGCTTTAGTGTGCGCTGATGCATGGTTTGAGATGACTTTCTAGAACATGCTACCTCGACCAGCCAGCTGTGTGTGCAGGGCCGGGCGAGGCCGGCGGATTTCCAGGCCCGTGCTCAGCCCAAGTTCAGGGCTCAGTACTGGTGTCACTCGGGTGGCAGGAGAAGCCTGCGAGTTCAGGTTCCCTCTCCACTCTGTGCCCTCGGAGTGGAGACGACGCTGGACCACGGGCCCCAGAAGCAGAACGGCAAAGGGCTCGTCCAGGGTGTCAGCAGCCCAAGGGCGCTGGCCAGAGGGAACCCGACCAGGCAGCGTCCTGGGCCGAGGACTAACATTCCCAGTCTCTGTCCCATCTGCAGCCCACGAAGCTGGGCCACACCGCTGAGTCATGGTGCCTGGTTCCTGCTGGGGAGAGTCTCCGGTGACATCACACACGATTTCCCTCGTGCCTGCCTGGTCTGTGGCCGTGTCTGCAAATGAGAAGGTTCAGGATGTTCAACTCAGGGCCACATCAGTCTCTTTCTGGGGAACCGTGGGCAACGCGGTGAATTCGGTGCTTCAGTCTTCCGAAAACCGCACACGCAGGGTGAGGAAGGCCCGGCAGCCTGGGGGCGAGGAGCTGGCGGCTCCGACATGGCCTCTGCCCGTAGCCGTGCGTGGGATCTACCACCGCGCAGCACGTGCCAGTCCCCGGAGCACGATGAGAACTGAGTGAGGAGCCTGGTAAACCGTCAAAGTCTCCGCAGCCACTTGCTGACGTGCACCGAGTAGGGTACTCAGAAGTCAGCACGAGGATTTCCAAGTGACGAATGAGATCTAACCTGGATTTGGGGTTGTGCCGTTATTTCTGTGGGGCCTGAACGGAGCGATTTGAGTCAGGCCAGAGCAGCAGCATGGCTGGCACCTGAGAGCTGCAGCCCCCACCAGCCCGCGTGCAGGAGGAGCCCGGGACAGCGAGTGCCTGGGAGGCGTGTCTGCATCGGGACTGCAGGCCAAGAGCGCCCGCCCTGTGTCGCGGTGGTCAGGACCCCAGACCCCACGGACACTCCGTAAGCAGACGCCCTCGGAACCTCCAGGCCATGTGGGCTCAGCCAGCCCCTGACGGTTCTGGCTGTCACCGTGGGCCAGGGCAGGCCCACAGACCCCCACAGGGGCTCCCTCGTGAGACGGGGCAGGGCCTGAGCAGGGTCCGCAGCGAGCACAGCCCAGCATCTCGGTTTCTTCCTGGTGCTGAGCGTCAGACGGGCCTGTGGGACGCAGCTCCCCTCTCAGGACGGCCCCCACCCCCGCGGCTGGTGCCACCTCTCCTCATCAGGACTCTGGGCCACGCACGGGCTCACGGGGTCCCCTCTGCGACTACATGGCCACTCCTGAAGCCTCCGTGGTCAGAATCCCCAGCCCGCTGTGCAAGGGATAGGTCTGTGGGGTCTTCTGTCCATGCTGCTGCCTGGCCTCAGGCACTCACCTCCTCTGCACACATGGGACCTCAGGGCCACCAGCAAGAGTGACGTGGCTGCAGTGGCCTCCCGGCAGGGGCTGCCCCCAGGAGCCCTCCGTGCACGAGACAGGACCCCCAGCCTGTCCAGGAGAGGAAGGGGCTTGGTCCAGACCGGCACCGAAGCCTTGGTTGCTGCAGGGTGATCCTCCAGAGGGGCTACGAGCCCGGGTGGGGCAGCTGGGTCACTTGGGTCCCCAGGCCCCAGTAGCTCTGTCAACAGACTTGCCCGAGCCACAGTCTCCATGGCGTGTCAGAACCACAGCAGGGCTGGCAGCCACCGTCTTCCTGCGTGTGGTGGCTCGGCTGTGGCCAGAATGTGCACTGGGCCTTGTCACCTGCCCTGGACCCGGCGCCTGTTACTGCAGCTATGCTTGCCGCTGCGGGCCGTGCCTTCCCGGCTGGAATGAAATGGGCGGGGCGCACATGCCTGCCTGCCACCTGCGCCAAATGGGGCAGCCACCGCGCTCGCCTCCAAAGGGAAGAGCTGGTTGAAATGCGGGAGGCGCAGCCCTTTCGTTGTCCCGAGTTCAGACTGAGTAGGGTGCGGAGGCACCAGCTCCTTCACGATCTGCACTGCTGCCGTTGGCAGCGGCGGGAAGGAGCCTCCCTGCCATCCTGGCCAGAGCCAGCTCGCTGTCCCTGCCACAGCCTCTCATCGCTGCGGGACAAATATTTAAGCCTGTCCCGTTCACTTAGCCCAGAGCCCCGTCTCCCGGGAGGCTCTCGAGGGTGTGCTCAGTGCCGAGTGGCCGGCGCTCCTGCACCCAGACAGGCATCGCCTTCACTCCTGGTCTGGCTGAGTCTGTGTCTCTAGTGTAAACTGGTTAGCGCGGGGCCATCGCTCCACAGAGTTCATGTGGGCAGGAGCACGTGTGTGTCTGTGTGTGGCCGTGTGTGTGTTGTCACCTGCATGCCATGTGCACACGTGTGCTGGGCGCTGAGGGGACATTTGCTTGCCACCCTGCACTGGGGATGTATGTCACTTGCTGACCTGCCCCACAGTCCCCGTCAAAGGCCAAAGTGTCTGTGTCACATGTGTCCCTGTAGACATCTGCGTGTAACCTCTGTCCATTTGCATAGGGGCACAGGCTGGGCCCAGGTGTCTTGCCACCGTCACACACGTCAGTGTGAGTGTGCACGCGTGTCCCACTGTGCCCTCTAATGGCTGTCTTCCTGTCTTGCCCTCGCGCTGTCGCTGCTGCGTGCTGGCCATTGTGTCTGTTGCTGCCCTGCAGTCCTCGCCAGTCATGGAGGAAAAGGTAAAGCCACACGGTGCCTGGGCGTCGGTGGGCATCGCCGCGGGCGTGGGTCGCTCCAGGCCGAAGGCGGGCTGGCGGATTGCTTTAATCGTGAGCACACGGCGGTTCCTTAGCCCAAGACAGGCTATTCTGTGCAGCCGATGCCGCAGATCAGTGGTGTGTGCCGTTGTTGTTTACGAGAGCGGCACCAGGGAGGTGGCAGACTGGGCGGAAGGTCCTGGCTCACCCAGAGTGGGGCAGCAGCGCAGGCCCTCCCTGCTCTGTCCAGGCCCTCCCGGTTCTCCGCTCATGCAGCTCGCGCCTGTCCTGGTCACAGACGGGAAATCATGGTGCAACCCAGGTGTGAGGGGCAGAGGCCCTCCACCCCACATCGGCCACACCTGGACTCACGCGCAGCACGTGGCCACTTAGGAGCTTTGCACCCAGAGCGGGTGGCATGACTGTGCCTCACTCGGGGAGTGTGACCCCTGCAGGCAGCGTGGTGGTGACCCGCATGGGTGGCATGACCCCTCCAGGGCAAGGGTCTCTGAAGGGGAGGGGCACACGTGTCCCCCGCGAAAGTAGCAAGGACGGACTGAGAGGACCGGCTTCTCCAGTTCACATGGCCAGGCAGTGCCACGGCTGAGCCTGGGTGCACACAGGGCTGGAGACCAGCCACGCGGGATTCTGTGGGGAGGCGCGAGGGGAAGGCGATGTTTCTGCCTGCAAGTAGATTTCCGGCGGAGGCAGCAGCCTGGCTGAGTGCGGTGCCGTGTCCGGCGCTGGGCTGTGGAAGCGGGGACGGAGCGGGGGGGTCTGTGAGTGCGCTCCCTCGCCCCGCTGTGCTCCCTGCTGTCCCACCAAAGCGTCTGGTGACAGCCAAGGCTGCACCAGCCTGTGTCTAGGGACCCCCGTGTGCTCTCACTGGGGTCGTGAGTGCAAGTGCCAGGCGGGAGCAGAGCCAGGAGAAGCGTCACCACACCTGGGAGCCCCAAGCAGACAGGGCGGCCGAAGCCCCCTCAGGGGCCGTGCTCACTGTCCCTGGTGGCCAGCGGCCTTGGTCAGAGAGCAGCTGGAGCGAGAGCTGAGCCGTGGGGCAGCTGAGTGTGTCGGCAGATACGCAGCTTCCCGACACCGCCGTCCTTCCTCAGGGTCTGAGTTTATTTACCTGTTCAAAGTGGCAGCTGAGACGTGTCTCAGGGTGGCCACCTTCTCTGTGCACGTGAGGTCACCCGCAGGAAACTATCCTCTGGGTGGCCTTGGCCTGCGCATCCCCACAGCCCCCACGGAGCACACTGCTCCTCCGGCTCTGTCCCTGCCACGGACCAGCCGCTGAGACGGCACTGCCAGGTCCCAGCGGGCCCAGGGACCCTCACCCTGCAGGTGACAGCACCGTCCTGAGCAGGACAGACCAGCTGGCCAGTCCCCAGAACTGCTCGTGCCCCAGAATCGCGGTCCCTAAAGCCACCCGTGCGGCTGTGTGCACTAGAGTCAGTGGTCACCGTGCTCCCTCCCCGCTTCCTCACCCTCATCCTCAAGGAACACCCTCCCGCAGTGCCTGGGGCTGGCGTCACAGCTCAGGCTGTGGCAGGAGCCTGCTCACTCTTGGCTAACCAGCGCCAGGCAGCGGGCTCCAGCGAGATCTGCCCCCAACCCAGGGAGGTCGGGGAGCCCACCTGGCCTCTGTCGTCTGGGCCCGCCCGATTCGAAGCCTCCGACAGAGGAGGACGTGGAGTGAGGACTCGGCCTCTGTCCCGCATATTCGCAGCCCACAGAAGGCCTTTCCCAGGGGCCGAGCTCTTCCAACCTGTCTCCCAGACACTCCCCTTCCCAGCTGGGCTGTCGGCATCAGCAGGTCTGTCCTCGGTGTCAGCACCGCGACAGCTGGGAAGGACGAGAAGCGCCCCTTGGGCTCCAGCGGACGCGGGGACGCTCTTTACTCTGGACCCGTCTTGTTCAAACATTTTGCGATGCAAAGGCCTCGTGGAGAAACAGGAAAGGACTGGGGGCAGGAGGGGGATGAGGGACAGAGATCTGGGGAGGGTCGATTCCCTGCCGGCCCTGGCAGTCAGAGAGCGGCTGACGGGAACCTCGCAGGAGGCAGGGCTGGGCACTGCGTGAGAAATACCGGCGTCGGGAAAGTCGCTGCACAGAGCACCTGGTCGTGGCCGGAGCCCGCAGCCCCGTCGCTGGCCTGCCACACGATCTCCCAGCAACGGGTGGCCTGTTTCGACCTCAGCTGATACAGTGACTCGAGCATGACAGGAGGGTGGCGCTACGTGGGAGCCTGAATAAGCAGGGGCTCCTCGAGCATGGGAGCGTCCGCGCGCAGGGAGGGCTCAGCTCTTTCACGGCCGCGTCTAACAGCCGCTCCCTCTCCTCCCCTCCCACTGCAGCAGGAAGGAGCGCCCCACCTCCCTCAACGTCTTCCCCCTGGCGGATGGCATGGTACGTGCACAGATGGGGGGCAAGCTCGTGCCTGCGGGGGACCACTGGCACCTGAGCGACCTCGGCCAACTGCAGTCCAGCTCCAACTACCAGGTTTTGTAGCCGTGCTGTGGAGTGAGGGTCTCCTCCCTTCGCTGGCGCCCGTGTCCACTCAGGCAGAAGCCCCTTTGCAGATACCCCTCCACCCTCTCCCTGGGCGGAAACAGAGAAACCAAACTGGGAGGTCAGGAGGCTGCAGCTACAGGGCAGGCCCTGCTTTGGCACCTTCTACCAGGCAGATCTCTCTGCTGCTTGGATAGGCCACTCTGTAGCCCCCAGTGGGGTCCGGCGTCTGTCAGGGCTGAGCTTAGTGACCATCCACCAAGCCACACCCCAAAATACCAGCCTCACCTCAGAGCGGCCCCAGCCAAAATGCATTCACAAATCCTGAGAGGACAAGCGTCTAGAGTCAGGTTTACACTTCAGCCAGGAGACAGCCAAAGGCAAGGAGGTAGCAGCTCCGCCCCGCTTGTCCCTGGTCACATCTCGGTCTCTGAGTGTGAGGAGACAGGCGCCCCCCAGGATATGCAAGCCGCCCAGGGAGCGTACCCGGAATGTGGGGTCCCCAGGAAGCCAGGTCACTTGTCAGGGCCCAGGTCACTTGCCGCTGGTTTTGACCTGTGAGCTCACACTGGCCAAGGTGGGCCGTTTCAGGCGCACTGCCAGGTAAGGGTCGCTGCCCTGCGGGGTGGACTCCTGCGGAGCCCAGTGGAGGATGGCCATGCAGGCAAAGCGCTGGGCCTCTGGGCTTGATTGGGCTGGTGGATGTGGGGTCCGGGACTTGGGGCTTCTCTGGAAGCTTCCTTCCTGCTGCAGCTCTTTGCTGACTGTCCTTCCTCCTCTAAGTGTCCAGCCTGCCTGCAGCAGCTCTGTCAGAAAGGGCCCCCGCTTCTGTGCTCGCTCTGGGGAGTGAGCATGTCTCGGCGGCTCTTGGGACGCTCACCCCCTGTTCTGGACGGTCCCGCCCTGTGCGCCAGGAGGAGGCAGGAGGCCTGTGCGGCCCTGTGGGCCTGGCCCTGCCAGTCTCAAGGCTTAGATGCGGGGCTGTGGCTGAGACCACACGAACCTCAGGGACCCTCTCGGACCCCTGTGGCCCGGACGCTCCCTGCGCCTACGCCTGGACGCTATTCTTTCAGGACTCTTTTCTTTCACCTCCTGCCTTGTCTGGGATAGTCTTTCTTTTTGTAAATTGTATTGTTTTGTTTTAGTTCACAGGTGTATTTTATTTGATTTTTCTTTTTTTAAAATAATTACATTTAAGTTCTTTTTATTTTATGCTCTAGGTTTTAAGGTTTTTCTAATTTCTTAATTTTTTGTTGTTTTTTGTTTTGTTTTGTTTTTGTTTTTATGTACTGTATTTTCAGTGTTTTAACCAAACAGTTGTGGCTACTCATGGTGAGGAATGACCGCTAAGAGTTTGGGTTCTTTGCAATGCATTTGGAGGTCACTGCTACACGTTGATGTTTGGGAGGTTGAGAGGTTTGCTTTTAGGTAAGTTGTGGCCAGGGGAAGTGTCCTGTGGGTAAGTGGTGGCCCCGCAGGGTGACAGAGAGCTAGGGGGACCTGAGGGCTGCGGTCAGACCACAGACCTGCCTTCGTCACAAGGGTCGTGAACTGGCTGGCACAGGCCGTGAGGGCGGTGGGCCGGCAGCGTGAGTCTGGGCCACGCACCTGCTCCATGCTCGGCCCGCGTGCAGCTCTTGTCTCCCTCTGCTGGGTGGCGGCAGAGGGTCCCTCCCACTGGAACACCTGGGAGCCTCTGATGCGCGGCGCAGGCGAGGTTCTTTGAGAACTTCATCACAAGGACTTTGAGTGTGAGTGACACTCACTTCCGGCTTTGGTGGTGGTGAGAAGAGGGTAGCGGTTTTCTCTTCTCAAATGAGCATAAGCCGTGGAACCTGAATCCAAGTCCAAGATGTTCACGCAAAGCCACTTCCAGGAAGGCGGATACGTGTGGTGTGAGGGCTGTCACCTCGGTGTAGGTGACATTCGGGGCTGGGGCGTGCTTGGCTGTGGATGTCCCAGGCGCCACAGAGTGTTGAACGGAGTCTCTGGCCTCCACCCCTCGCTGCCAATAGCACCCCTTCTCCAGCTACGACAACCAGAAATGTCTCTGGACTTTGCCAAGCGTCCCCTGGGAATAGAAGCACCCCCAGCTGGGAACTGCTGCTATAGAGGAAGATGTGTCATTTCGAGATTCTTGTAGAGAAATGTAGGAGCCTGGTAGATGAAGCTAAAAGTCTAGCCTTTGAACAAGCAGCCATGCCCAGCCTGGTGGGGACCCGAAGGGTCAGCGAACCACAGATCTCAGAGCTGCTGTGGCTTCCGGGAGCCCCGTCCGCCCTGCTCAGTAAGGCGTGTAGGTCGGTCCGGTGTCCCCCTGCTGGGGAGAGGGCTGGACGCCCCTCTCTTGTCAGCGGCTGGGCAGGTGCTGTCCAGGAGGGCAGGCGCCTGCTCAGGGCCATTCGGGAATTGTCAGGATTGGGTGACAGAAGAGTTGTTGAGTGGGCAGCTGTATTTCTTGAGATTGTCCAATGCTTTCATCAGGAAAGACCATAGGAAAAGGATGTGTCTATTCATGTCTTACGTTATCCAAATGGGACTCGTCCTCCCTGAGCTCTGCACAGTGGCCAGTGAGGTTTATCTCAGGCACGATTATTGCTGACAGGACTTTTCCCGATACTCTGCCATGACAACTTGCGATATGATCCGCACTGGCAATTTTTGACAGTCTCTGTGAAGACAGAATTAAAAGAAATTTTTTTAAAGAGTTTCTGGCCGGGTGCGGTGGCTTGTGCCTATAATCCCAGCACTCTGGGAGGCCAAGGCAGGAGGATCGCTTGAGCTCAGGAGTTCGAGACCAGCCTGAGCAAGATCAAGAGCAAGGCCTCATCTCTACTGAAAATACAAAATTAGCTGGGTGTGGTGGCCCAGGTAGTCCCAACTTCTTGGGAAGCTGCGGCAGGAGGATCCCTTGAGCCCAGGAGTTTGAGGCTGCTGTGAGCTAGGCTGACGCCACGGCACTCTAGCCAGGGTGACAGAGCAAGACTGTGTCTCAAAAAAAAAAGTATTCCTCCTCAGTGATATTATTAAGGTAAGGTATCAGTTTTTAATAATCTGGGCTTCCCACCCGCCTCGGAATATTTGGTGCCAGTCCATCCTGTGGAAGTGGAATTTCAGTTTGTCGCACTGGCCTTGACGTTCGGGGCTGAAAGCTGGTCCAGGTGATCTGTGGGGTCGCACACTGCACGGCCCCTCCCCAGCCCCTGACTTGAGCCCGGGCTGAACAGGGGTCTCCTGGCAGCGACAGCAGGGCCCGTGGGACCACACAGTGATAACGCGATCAGACAGGGGCTGCAGCCTGGTCAGCCTCTTCCCTGGGTCCCCGTTTAGAGCTCTTTGCCCTGCCCTGGGCTGCGGCTTGTTTTTGACCCATCACCAGCTGCAAAGGGTTGCCCGCCACATCCTCCGGGTAGCGTCACGCCCATCCTGTGAGGCTTTGGTGGACTGTGCTGTGGGGGCGTGTGCCAAAAGCCCGTCCCAAACCCTCCAAGTAAGGTGCCCTGCTTCTGGGAAGCTGGAGGTGGCAGCTGGAGGCAGCGACCAGGTGCGAGAACTGCTCGGGAGAGACTGGCATGGAGAGAACCAGCGGGGGCAGCAGGGAGACTCCGGCCCCGCAGAGCAGGCGGGTGCCGCTGACTGGTGGAGCGGCCAAAGGTGGAGGGCCGGGGCCTCGGGTGGCCACGCAGGTGCTGCGGGCATGGCAACCCCGTGACTTGTTCTCCCTTCCCCCTGTGTTCGGCCCTAGTGTCCGCAGGATGAGATGTCCGAGTCGGGCCAGTCCTCGGCAGCCGCCACGCCCAGCACCACGGGCACCAAGTCCAACACGCCCACGTCCTCCGTGCCCTCAGCCGCGGTCACGCCCCTCAACGAGAGCACGCAGCCCCTCGGCGACTACGGGGGCAGCACCAAGAACGGCAAGCGCGCCCGCGAGAAGCGCAACAGCCGCAACATGGAGGTCCAGGTCGCCCAGGAGATGCGCAACGTCAGCATAGGTGCGCAGCCCCCGCGTCCTCACGCTCTGACCCGTCTGGCCCACAGCCGGGGAGGTTTTTCTTGCTTGTTCGAGCTTTAGCTTGGGCGGAAGCAGTGGTGTCCTCGGGCCACCGTCAGAGGCGACAGGCGGCAGAAACGTATTTCCTCACTGCCTGGGGCTGACGTCCAAGGTCGGGGTGTCACAGGCTAGTTCCTCAGGGGCCTCGCTCCTTGGCTTGTGTCCTCACAGGGCCGTCCTCCAGATCTGTATCCCCATCTTTTCTTATGAGGACACCCGTCAGATTGGATTAGGGCCACCCGGTGACCTGTTTTACCTTAACCACTTCTTTAAAGGCCCCATCTCCAAACACAGTCGCACAGGGGTACCCATCAACGTAGGGATTTGGGGGACACAGTTCAGCGCGGCACGGTAGATGCCCCTCACCCAGCAGCACACAGTCTAGTAAGAGAAAGAGAAAAGTGACATTCGGCCCATTCAGATTCCATCACGAAAAGGAGCCGTCCACAGCTCACGTGCACACGGATCTCGGGGGCTGGGCGAGCAGCTGAGCACCCCGTGCAGGGAGACCACTTCGGCCCTCTCTCCCCAGACTCCCAACCAGCCCGCGTGGGAGACCCCGTCTCTAGTGATCCCTGCCCAGCAGGTGGTCTAGCCCGAGGGTCCTGCGAGCAGGGCGGGGATTGCTGGACCCTTCTGACCGCAGGCCCCACTTGCTTTTCCCAGGCATGGGCAGCAGCGACGAGTGGTCTGACGTCCAGGACATTATCGACTCCACTCCAGAGCTGGACATGTGTCCAGAGACCCGCCTGGACCGCACAGGAAGCAGGTACTCGGCCCACGCCCCGGGGTCCAGGGGCTCAGAGTTCACCTGAGTTGGTGGCCTTGCTGAAGCCCCCGCAGCCTCCCCTGGGCTGCCTCCCACCGTCCCCATCCACGCCCGCACCGGAAGCAGTGTCGGTGTTGAGTGGCTGCGCCCAGAAATGTTGGAAGAGTCTGGAGACACCACCGCGAAGGTGCCTGACTCTGCTCTCCTGACCTGTGTGTCCTGACAGCCCGACTCAGGGGATTGTGAACAAAGCTTTTGGCATCAACACCGACTCGCTGTACCACGAGCTGTCGACGGCAGGCTCTGAGGTCATCGGGGACGTGGACGAAGGGGCCGACCTCCTAGGTAAAGCAGGCCGTCCCCGCGGCAACTGCAGGGAGGGGCTTTCTGTGCGGGCTGCGTTTGTAATGTCCGCCATGGGCCGGGAGCTTTGCTCTCACGATGTCAGTGACACGTGCTCCACGCGCAGTCGTCCCTCGGTGTCCGCGGGGAAGTGGTTCCTGGACACCACCCAGCCCCTCCCCCCAGGGACACCAGAGTTCCAGGACGCTCAGGTCCACGACGTAAAATGGTGCAGTGTTTGCACGTGACCCCACACACCCTTCACGGGCTTCGGTCATCTCTGAATCTCTTGCAACGCCTGACTCGGTGTGAACGCTGTGTAAATAGTCACGGCACGGTGTTTGGGGAAGAACGACAAGGAAAAAAGCCCATGCACGGTCAGTGCAGACACCGCCGTCGCAGGCCTAACTACGTTTCCCAGCCGGAAGTCGGTTGGATCCACTCGTGGATCCACTCGAGGACCAGCCGTACCGTAAAGTTCACCCCCTTCAAGTGTACAGTTCGTAGGTTTTAGTAAACTCGTAAGGTTGTGCAGCCACCAGCACTAAGTTCGGAAGATTTCATCATCCCAAAAAGAAACCTGTGTCACTAGCACTCGCCCTCGGCCTTCCCCGAGCCCCCTCCCAGGGCCGTCTACTTTCTAGGGAGGTTGGGAGGCGACCAGCTCCTCTGCACCTTGAGAAAAATGCACAGCAGCCTCCCTGTCCCCCCAGTCCTCAGCTTCTCAGGTCCACACTGCAACCCTCTGTGCCAGGTCTGGTGCAGGTATAGACAGCACTGCCCGTCCTTCCGGCACGGAGGCCCCTGTGTCTGTGGCATCTGCAGCAGCTGCGCGCCAGCCACGTGGCTCTGAGCTTCAGGCCGTGGCCCTTGGGTGTGGCAGGCAGGAAATGGGACGGCCGAGTCTCACCTCTGGGCACCGCACTGGGTTCTGAGCCCACAGCCCCGCGGTGGGGAAGAGCTGCAGCTCCGCAGCCCACTCAGGCCACACAGACACAGGCGCCACTTTGTCCCCACCTCCCTCTCTCCACTGGGGCGTCAGTGACCTTGCAGTTGTTTCGGGAAGGTACTTCTTGCCTCTCCCTGATCCGGAGGCGGCCGCAGCTGTAACCAGGGCAGCCGCCTTCGCTGTGCCAGGGGTGTCTTCGGGGGGATGGCAGTTCTACATCTGAGATCTGTGACACTGGGGCCGGTGTTTCCGCGTCCTGCCCCAGGGGGTATGGCTTGCCCTGCGGTTCTGACTGCTAGGCTCTCGCTGTCACTCCCAGTGCCAGATAAAGATGTCCTTCTGCCGTCGGGGACTGGAGGTGCTTCCCCAGCGGCCAGGCCAGCCCTCAGCCACCAACACTGCAGGTCCCAGCACCACTAAAGAAGGGGACACAGGCCTTTCCAGCCTGGCGTGTCCTCGCTCTCTGGGCTCCGGGTCCTGCCCCTTGGTGTTGTCACAAGAGGTTGCCTGGGTTAGGACACGGTGTTCAGCCACCACGCTGCCTCAGACCTCAGCTGGAAGTTTGTCTCAGCCAGGCCTAAGTGAGACGTGGCCAATAGAGGTCCTAGGTGACCTTTATGGAGATGCATGTATGTATTTTTTAAATTGTGGTAAAATAACAAAAGTTTACCATCTTAAACTATTTTTAAGTATTCAGTTCAGTAGTGTTAGGCACATTCGTACTTAATGGTGAGAGACTGAAAGTTCTCCCTGTAAGAGCAGGAAGAAGACAGGATGCCCACTTTGGCTGTGTGTGTGTGTGAGTGTGTGTGTTTGTATAGATACGTATGTGCATTTTTTTTTTTTTTTGAAAGACAAGGTCTCTCTGTTACCAGGGCTGGAGTGCTGTGGTGCGATCACAGCTCACAGCAGCCCCAAACTCCTGGGCTCAGGCGACCTCCTGCCTCAGTCCCCCGAGTGCTGGGATTATAGGTGTGAGCCACTGTGCCCAGCCAACAGTATATAGTTTTAATGAAATTTTTCTCATGTGTTGCAAAAATATATATAAAAAATACAGGCTGGGCGCGATGGCTCACACCTGTGACGTTCCTCCATCACTGTCAGGGAGCCCTTGGGACCGCCTGCACAGAGGCCACACTGCCTGGGCTGGTGATGACAGAGGGGTCACTGCCCCTCAGCAGATAGGGCAGAGGCCCTGGGAGGGGCTCTGTCTGATGAAGCTCCTGGGGTCAGCTCACTGGACCAGGTGGTGCCCAGCGTGGTCTTTTCAGGAGAAATCTCACACGGCGCGTCTGAGAGTGTCTGTTCCCAGGTGTTCCTCCCACCACGCGAGGACTGGGAGCCACGGAGCCGCTGTGCAGGCCGTACTCGGCTGCCCTGCTCAGCAGGACAGTGGCCATCTGGGCTCCCCCAGGCTCAGGGTGGCTTGAGACCTTGCTCTGGGGCAACTGCCAAGCGGCCCTGGGGTGTCCGGGAGGGGCTCGCTGCTGTTGGCATCTGTTAATGGGACGTTGGAAGGGCAGAGCCTGCTCTTGGGACTGGGTGGAGAGACGAGCTGGGACCTGCGTCCCCAGCATCTGGCTCAGCAGGGTAAGGGCTGGTGACAGGAGCCGGTGCCTGTTCCTGCGCCACACACCCCGACTTCCCGGTGTGGCTTCTGAGCAGGCGAGAGCTGGGGACCATATGCAAATCTCCAGTCACGGTTTTGTGACTTTTGCACAGTGGGAAGATCCTGTCATTTCAGAAACACACGAGTGGTCTACGCGATGCGATGGGTACTTCTGAGGGTGGTCGTACATGGTGCAGAGTGGTGTCCTCGAGGTCTAGCACCTGGATTGGCAGTTCCGTAGAGCACTGGTTGGGTGTGCATTATATCCCACTGAATCTGAAATACCCCAGTTTTAAGACACACCGTTATTTTAGAATGTCCAAGAAAGAAAATAACTTGCTGCAAATTAAACTACAACAGGCCAGTGATTGAGACCCACTGAAATTTCAGAACTGTTAACATGAGGAAAAAATCTGCATCTCAGAATGGACGTCACTGGGGAGTGAGGGCATTATTACTTCTGGCCACTTAGCAAGTGGCAGGTGCTGGAGCAGCTGGCTCACCTGCACTGTCTGGTGGAAATTTCACAGAAAGTACACTCCAGGAGGTTGTTTCCAGTTTATAAACAAAGAAACCGAAGCTCAGAGAAGTTGAGTTTATTTCCCCGAGTTGCTTGGCTGGAATCTGAAATCCCAACACAGCCAGATCAGCTTCATTCCACATTGCTGCGCCCCAGTCAGGCCGCTGTCCCGTGGGACATGTTCCACCACGTAGCCGGACCTGGAAAATGTCTAGAAATAACCCCGTACAGAGAATTAGAGCACATCACCGGAGGACACAAAAGAAGCCATAAGCACACAGAACCGTGACGCATGCCGGGACCCAAAGCTTGAGCCCCATGAGCTATCAGGCAGCGTCACAGGTCTGGCCACCGTTTCCACATAAATCCATTCAGTGCCAGCAAAATGCCCACAGACTTGTTGGGGGGTTTTCTGGAACTTTATGAATGGATTCTTTTTATTATTATTATTATTCGAGACAGAATCTCACTCCATTGTCCTGAGTAGAGTGCCGTGGCATCAGCCTAGCTCACAGCAACCTCAACTCCTGGGCTCAAGGGATCCTCCTGCCTCAGCCTCCCGAGTAGCTGAGACTACAGGCATGCGCCACTGTGCCCGGCTAATTTTTTCTATTTTTAGTAGAGACGGGGTCTCGCTCTTGCTCAGGCCGGTCTCAAACTCCTGACCTTAAGTGATGCTCCTGTCTCGGCCCCCCAGAGTGCTGGGATCACAGGCGTGGGCCACAGCGCCCAGCCTATGAATGGACTCCGAAGTTTATCCAGAAGAATAAACGTGTGGGAGTAGCCCAGGAAACTGGACGCGGCACAAGCTCGCAGCACAGCCTTGCAGGTCTGCAGCTGTAAGCTGCGGTGGTCGAGGCACACGGGGACAGCAAGGGACTGGGCCCACGGGAAGACCTGAGGACAGGCCTGGAGCCCGAGGGGTGTCCATGTGACAAGTGTGGCATTTCTAGCCGTGGGCAATAGGCGGAATATTCAGTAAATCCACTGCATTAGATGAGAAGCCACTGGAATAAAATGAAGTCTGATCCAACCTCACGCCATAAACAGAAGTAATTTCCTGGTGGATTAAAGATCTAAGCATAAACACACAAGGACAATTGAACTGGAAAAGAATATTGGAGAATATTTTCACAGTCTTGGCCTCTCTGCATGACCAAAACTGTAAGGAAAATACTGACGACCGTGACCTCAAACTCCTGGGCTCAAGTGGATCCTCTTGCCTCAGTTTCCCGAGTAGCTGGGACGTCATTAAATGGTGACGTCATTAAAATGGAAACAGACCAAGTATTTAATATACTAGGAAACGGCAGAAGATGAACTAGGAACTTCACAGAAGATGCCAACAAACACGGAAGGACGCTCGACTCCAGGAATAATGAAGAAATGAAAATGAAGAGAAAATTGAGAAAACTCTTTTTCCCTGAAGGATTGGCAAAAATTAGGACAGGCGGGGCTGCCCTGCATGGCAGGGCTGGCGGGGCCTGCCGTGGGGTGGCAGCGGGCGGCTGGGGCTGGGAGGCTCAAGGGTCCTCCCGTGGGGACCCTGTGCTGCCGTGTCTTGTGGTCACACAATCTGTAAATGCCCTAAGTATGTACGGGGAGCGAGTGCCGTCACGAGGGACGAGACAGTCCTGCGGGGGAGCCACGGAGCATTGAAGGAGGCAGTGAACCCTTGCCGTGAAAGAGTCCCACGGAACACTGTCGCCTGGGAGGGTCAACTGTGGTTACCTGGAAAGCATCTGAGCAGGGAAGGTGGCGCGTTAGCAGCGGCCACCTGGGAGTGGCCACTAGAGGCAGCTGTGCGGAGCTGGGGCACTTCCCCGGGAGTCCCACAGCCATCGCCCGTGTTGCCATTTAAGTCAAGTGACTTTTTAACACCCGTTCCCTCCTGTGTGCAGTGAGCCACGGGGAACAGAATCGTTACATCAAGTCTTCTGGGGAAAGAAGCGTTTCTCCACCCACGGCTGTGTCCCCACCAGCCTCCCCGTGTCGTGCAGAGACCCCACGCGGTGGGGCCGGCACGTGCCGCCCACGGCCCCCACCACCCCTCTCTGCTTTTGACTTACTTTTGCACAGCTGGCTCGTCACTCCCCTTTTCTCTTCTGGTCACCCTTCCCCCGCGGTCGTGCCCTTCCCAGGGTTGCTGAGAGTCTAGCTCCAGGCCCGGATGGCGCCTCCCACCGCGCTCGCTCGCTCAGCCCGGAGAGGCTTCTTGGAGGCCAGACACCCTCGTCACCTGCTGCACCCGCACACCAAGCACCCTGCCCTGTACAGGCCTCCTGCTGGGTGGGGGCTGAGGAGCAGCTGCAGGGGTCGCTCCGCCTCCCTCTTCCGCTGGGTCTCCGCCTGCCGTGGGCCAGGTCACCGCAGAGCTGCTGGAATCTGTCCTCATCCTTTCTCGCCCTCCCAGCACTGGAGTGGCCGGGTTGTGGATGCTTTTCCTCCAATGAGAATGTTTTTATTTTGTTGGTTCCAGTCACCAACTGACCTTTGTCACTTTCTTCCCCGCCCACCTCCGGTGCCTCGCTGGACACGCCAGGGGAGTTCTCAGGTGCGTAGCTCTGTCTGCAGCTGGGTGGAGTGGGTGGGGCCCGCGGGGACTGTCCCGCTCCTGGTCACAGCCGCTCGAGCGCCTGCGCTTCACTGCCCAGCCCACTCCCGCCCCGGAGCTTACTTGGGTTTGGCCCGCCAGCCACGGACGGACCGTGACCCCCGGGAGCCTGGGCCATCCCAAGGGCCATTTCTGGCGGTCCTGTGGAGCCGTTAGAAACGCTCGGCAGGGACAGGAAGGGCCGGAGGGCAGTTCCGTGGCCCCTCCCTGCTGTCAGGTGCACCCAGAAGTCAGGGATCCCAGGAGCCCCTGCCACGCGCGGCCCAGGGGTCCTCGCTTTGCAGCAGGGGGGCTCCGAGGCCGCTGCCCTCCCAGTGCTCAAAGGCAGCCATGCCCGGGCACAGCTGCCGCCACCCACAGCCTCTGCTCCTCCCAGCCCAGCATCTGGTGCCTGTTAACTGCCTTCCTCACAGGGGATTTGGCTTGGTAGTCTTCTGTGCGACCTCAAGGATAAACTTTCCGGAAGGAGCATCTGGCTCCATCCCACCTGCCCTCCCGGCTCCTGCCTGCGCCCACCTCTAACCCAGCGAGAACGAGCTCTAGGGCCTGCCCGCCCTGCTGTCTACATGGCTTAATGCGCTTCTTTTCTCTCTCCCCTCCCTCTCTCCCGCCTGCCCGGGTCGCCCATCTCCCGTGGGACTGGGACGGCTCCCGTAGTGCGCGATGATTTCTTTGGTAAGGCCAGGCCACGTGTCTGTGCATGTCCCTCCTCTCCACACCGACATCTCCTCATGCTTCACACGCTGGGGGCTTTGCTCTGCACGGGGGGCAGTGGGGCCCTCTGCTCCTGGGGGGCAGGCCTGGGCGAGGGACATCTCTCTGCTGTTCCTCCGTGGGCCATGGGAGGCGGCACTCTCCCTCCGACCTGCCTGGCTCCCCGTGGGCAGACTATTGGCAGCCGAGGCAAGGCAGCCTGGCCTTTCTGAGCTGCTACACACCTGGGGCAGACCCTGTCTGGGGTGAGCCCGGTGCCTGCTGCGACCTGTCCAAGGGGGGTCAGTGCAGACGGCAGGCAGGACCCCAACACCCAAACACACAGGTGTGCCCAGTGCAGGAGGGCCAGGCCTCGGGTCTCCCCTGCAGGCTCGGACCAGGAACTTCTGGGGGTTTGTGACTTGCCTGCAGGAAGCTCTGTCTGTGGGGTCCACTCTCGGGCCTGGTGGCAAAGGGGCCGGGTCAGTCCCTCCTCGTCCTCCTCTGTCCGCTCCCTCCACTGCCTCCTGCCGGCGCCATCACCCTGGCCAGGCCCTCTGGCCTGTGCCTCGCCCCGGTAGATGGCCGTGCCTGCCACGGGCCATCACATCCCGCAGCCAGAAGTTTTCACTGTCATCTCTGTCCTGTTACCGCGGCTCCAACGTCATTCACCTGTGGGGCAGCGCTAAGGCATCTGCCTTGTGACAGGCCTGGAAACCACAGAGCCAGGGGAAGGGGGCGACCCCAGTGGGTGGGGTTGGGTGGCTGCATCTGGCCGTTCCAGAGCACCTTGGGCGGGAGCTGTGAGGACCTGGGGTGCAAGCCCAGCAGCTGCCCTGGGGCCCCTGTTCCATGAGAGAAGGGCCTTCCTGCGGCCGCAGAGCGGGCTCGGGGCTGACTGCACCTCCCCCGTCAGCCTCCAGGCACAGGCCACCCTCAACACTGTCACTCTGAGACTCCAGCCTCAAAGGGCACAGACCAAACCTTCGGCCCTTTTGTTTCAGGAATGGGCAAAGAAGTCGGGAATCTGCTGCTGGAAAACTCACAGCTTCTGGAAACCAAGTAAGAGGCCCTGTCCCGGCCGTCCCTTTCCCCCCAGGCCAGAGGGCTCACCCTCCTGGAGAGACAGAGGGACTCGGAGCGGGACTCCTGGGTGATTCCCTCTCCTAAGGACCTCTTCCCTAGGGTGACCCTGGAGTTTAGCGCCAGATGGGGACGGGTCACCCACCTTCAGTGCATTCTTGACCGGGATGTGCCTTCACGGGCCCCTCATAAAGCCCTGTTGTGTTGTGCACTCGAGGCTCACGTGAAGCTCCCATCTTTCTGCTTTCTCCAAGAAATGCCTTGAATGTCGTGAAGAACGACCTCATTGCCAAGGTCGACCAGCTGTCGGGGGAGCAGGAGGTGCTGAAGGGGGAGTTGGAAGCCGCCAAGCAGACCAAGGTCAAGCTGGAAAACCGCATCAAGGAGCTGGAAGAGGAGCTGAAAAGGTGAGGGCTCGGCAGCCTCTGTGTGCTCCTGCGCCCCACCCCCTCCGCTGCACCAGCTCTCCCTCCCAGGTGGCCCTGTCCGCAGCCTGCCCCCTCAGCTCCACTCACATCGGCCCACCGGGACCCAGCACGCAGGGCCTGGGATCGTGCACAAGCACGGGGCCTGGCGTGCAAGTCGTTCCTGCGCACATGCAGGGCCTGGCTCAGTTCTCACACCCCCTTTTCATTTGTGCAGGGGAGGGGTGGGGAGGGACCCTGCAGCCCCCTCTGCTTCCAGCCCTTGACCAGCCAAGGCCAGGCCACGTGGCCGTTGACAATTCTCTGGTGAGGAGGGGAGGGGTGAGGGCCCAGGGCCGCTTTTGCAGGGGAGGGGACAAGGTCTGCTGGGCCTCGTCCGAAGCCAGGGCTGCCAAGCACTCGCCTCGCCTCCCTGTCAGCCTCACTTGGCCGGAGTTGCCAGGACGGGCATCTGCACCTCAGGGCACACGTGAGGCCATGTGTGGGGCACTGTCCCAGGGAACTGGCAGGAGCCTTCAGGGCCCCGAACCAGAGAGCTGCCGCTGGGGTCCCTGTGGGGAGAGCCCCGAGCCCTACTGAGAGGCACAGACACACCGCTGGGCCAGCCCAAGCCTGGATCTTCCCGAGGCCCCTGGGGCCTCACCGGTCCCCATGTCCTCCCTCATCCCGCAGAGCGAAGTCGGAGGCCATCGTTGCCCGCCGTGAGCCCCGAGAAGAGGTGGAGGATGTAAGCAGCTATCTCTGTACAGAATTGGTATATTCCACTATTAACATGCGGGGCTTGGGGTGGGCGCGGGGCGGAGACTGCTGGTCCTGGGCCCCTGGCCCTCGTCCCCCTCCTGTGTGATGTCGAATCCGGCGGCATCGTTTGCTGCTGCAGTCAGGCCACACCCCTTGGTGGGGTCCCAGCCCTGACGCTGGGTCACCCTCACTCCCAGGTCCTAGTGGCTGCATTTTGCACGTCACAAGCGGGGTCTGCCTGGCTGTGCTGCACAACCAGGCAGCAGAAGTAGTATCAGCCACCTGCTGTCCCCTCCCAGGCCCCCACCCCACCGCTGAGAAGCATGGGCTGTTCCGAGGAAAGCCTTCTGCTGCCTGGGCGTTGGTGGGGCCCTTCCCACCTCAGAACCCTCCAGGCCCGAGGCCTGTCCACCTGCAGCAGGGCTGCCGTCCCTCAGGAGAGCAGGCTCAGCCCCTGCGGTCACGCCATCTGTGGCCTCCCCCTCCTTGGCCTGGTCCCTGGGGGTCATGGTGAGGATCAAGGGAAGTCATGACTTGGCGCCCCCTGTGCAGGCCCCACCTCCCCATAGTCGAGGAGAGAAAGCTGCAGGTGGACTGTGACCTCCACCCCTGCCACGTTGGGTCAGAGGGGAGGCTGGGCCTGGGCTTGAGTCCTCGCTCCAGGGCTGAGGTAGGACGTGCCCCTGAGAACACAGAGTGCCAGGTCGTTGGGCCATGTGGGGGGGACCCCACCTGTCCGCCCTATGCTCCGTGGCTGCCCTCTGCTGGGCCCGCACAGGTCGGCAGGAAGCGTCAGCGCTCTGCTTGCCGGACCTTCCCCCACCTTCCCGTCCCAGCGTTCACCTGGGCCCGGCCCCCCCTGTGCTGTACTCACAGCATCTGGGCTTGTCCAGGTGTCCGGGGAGCTGTAGGAAGTTCCCTAGGTTGCTCTCTCGAGCGCATCACGTGCCGGTCTGGGAAGAAGCAGCCCTGATAGGGCCGTGTGGACTGGGCTCCCTCTGCCCACCACCCCCCACCCCTTCGGTTCCCTAGGGTCTGTGGGAAATCCCCACCTGGAGGCTGCACCCCTCCACCCAAGTGGCAGGTCCCACGAGGAAGCTGCAGGGACCGCAGCACTCGGTGGCTGAGCCCAGCGCCTCTGCCCTCCGCAGGACAAAATCCCCATGGCCCAGCGACGCCGCTTCACGCGGGTGGAGATGGCCCGCGTGCTCATGGAGCGAAACCAGTACAAGGAGCGGCTGATGGAGCTGCAGGAGGCCGTTCGGTGGACTGAGATGATCAGGTGGGCCTGGGGGCCGGGAGCCTGCTCCCCACAGGTTCCCCCAAGGCACTCACCCTCCGTGTGTGACCTGTGGTCGCTGTGGGACCCCACACACCTCCTCTCTTCTGGGAGGACAGAGGGCGCTGGGCCCTCCCAGGGGAGCCTGCAGGGTCCCAGGCAGCAGGGTGGGACGCCCCAGCGAGCTCCTCCCTGTGCCCCCCCACCCTCCGCAGAGCATCCCGAGAACACCCGTCTGTGCAGGAGAAGAAGAAGTCCACCATCTGGCAGTTGTGAGCCGCGGTGCTGGGGGTGTGGCTGGCGGCTGAGGGAGGCGGGGAGGCCCCCGGGTCCACTGCTGCCCCTCACCCGCCTGTGCCCTGGCAGCTTCAGTCGCCTCTTCAGCTCCTCGTCTAGCCCCCCTCCGGCCAAGCGGTCCTACCCCTCCGTGAACATCCACTACAAATCGCCCACCACGGCAGGCTTCAGCCAACGCCGGAACCACGGCATGTGCCAGATCTCGGCGGGCAGCCGACCCCTGGAGTTCTTCCCCGACGAGTGAGTGTCCTGCAGCCTCACTCCCAAGCTTCAGGGGGCTGGGAGAATGTGTCCAGGGACCCTCCCCTCCAGGCCCTGAAAGAGGACTTTGGGTGCCAGCCTCAGTTCTCAGGACACTGGCCAAGGTGTCGGGTCGCAGCCTCTCCACGCAGCTCCGCTGGCACCAAGCAGCCATTTCAGGCCCACGTCCAGTGAGGAATCGCTGACCCGTGGCCTGGGCTTTCGAGCCCTTGGTGACCGTGACAGTAGAATGGGCTCCTGGTCAGGCAGGTGCTTGCTGTGGCCTCTAAGCCCAAGGCCACCCCTGGTGCCAGGGAAGCCACCCCCGTCAGACAGACCACAGCCTCCTCTGGGCTGCCCTCCCTGCCCCGTGGGCCAGGCCTGCGGGGCTGAGCCTTGGCCAGAGCTGTCACCTCCCATTCCTTCCACCCAGCGACTGCACGTCCTCTGCCCGGCGAGAGCAGAAGCGTGAGCAGTACCGCCAGGTGCGTGAGCACGTGCGCAACGACGACGGGCGGCTACAGGCCTGCGGCTGGAGCCTGCCGGCCAAGTACAAGCAGGTGCGTGGGGTGGGCACAGGGCCTTTGGTGGAGGGGACGGTAGGGCCAGACTGGCACCAGCCCCTCAGCCCGTCGTGTCCCAGTGAGCCCCTGGGCAGGGGCTCCGAAGCTGTTTGTAGGGGTGGCGGAGGAGCCCCATGGCTCCCAGGGCCCCACCTGCAGAGGAGCTGCAGGGCCAGTCTCCTCCTGCCCGGGCGGCTCCGCGGCCAAAGCCGGCAGGCGCAGGGGCTCTGGTTTCTGAAGGAGAGCCGGCCCGGCCGCGCGCCCTCAGCACCCTCCTGCTGATTGCAGCTGAGTCCCAGTGGAGCCCAGGAGGACACGAGGATGAAGAACGTGCCTGTCCCCGTGTACTGCCGGCCTCTGGTGGAGAAGGACCCGACCATGAAGGTGGGGGGCAGGCTGGGAGGCCGGCGGCCCTCCAGGTGGCCAGCGGAGGAGCGCACCCCTCACCACAGCCCTGTCCCTGCAGCTGTGGTGCGCTGCTGGCGTCAGCCTGAGCGGGTGGAAACCTCCTGAAGACGACCCCGGGAACGGGGTCAAGACCACGCCAGGCCGCGACCCTCTGACCTGCGACCGAGAAGTGGACGGCGAGCCCAAGAGCAACCACACATCCCCCGAGAAGAAGAAGGTCGGAGCGACTGGCCTTGGCCGCCAGTGCAGCCTCTCCCGCTCCGAGTCTCTGGACAGCTCAGCTGGGGTCTGGTTGGGAGGGACAGAGATAGGACAGCTGGGGGCAGTCCCTGAGACTGGGTGGATGAGGCAAGAGCTCCTGGGCTCCCGTGGCTGCCATCATCCCTGCCTCGAAGCTGTGGTGGGCACTATGTACCCTCAATGGCGGGGCTGCCAAGGGGCCTGGGCACAGCGGACAGCAGCCGGCGGCTCGGCCGCCGGGGCTTCTCTCTGAGCGGGTAGCGCAGTCACCACCTGCAGAGGAGCAGCGGAGCAGGGCGGGCGCAGGGTGTGCTCTCTGGTCGGAGTCCAGGGCTTCGTTTTAGGTCCTGGCTTGATTTGGGGGCCAGCGACTTAGTCTCTGGTCTTCTCCTACGGAAGTGAGACTGTGGACATGAGCAATTTAGATAACGTCCTGGCCGGGGGAGGACAGCTGTGCCGCTAAGGCCATGGTCGAGACGAGGTCCTGAGAGACTCTGGGAGACCCCACGTGACCCCACGGTGCTGCTGGGCTGGCCTTGACCCCGTGCTCTGCAACAGGCAAAGGAGCCGCCCGACACGGACGCCACCTCCAGCCGGGTGTGGATCCTCACCAGCACCTTGAGCACCAGCAAGGTGGTCATCGTGGACGCCAACCAGCCGGGCACCGTCGTGGACCAGTTCACGGTGTGCAATGCCCACGTGCTCTGCATCGCCAGCATCCCCGGTGAGCCGCGCAGGGCGGGAGCTCCTCCTTACGGAGGGGGCTGGACATTAGGTGAAGAGGCCGCCTGCCGTGCATCACCTGCCGTCTGTGACACCCTGTGACTCAGGAGCACGTCAGCAGATGGTGGGAGGCGGCCGTGCCCGCTGGGCCCCGTGTCCAGCAAGAAGCTTGCTGGTGGCCCCGTCTGCTTAATCCCGCTGCTGTTGGGATGTCACGCTTCCCTGTCAGGAGGCAACGGTCTTTTGAGACTGACTCTCGCTCTGTCGCCCGGGCTAGAGTGCCATGGTGTCAGCCTCACTCACTGCAGCCTCCAACTCCTGGGCTCAAGTGATCCTCCCACCTCAGCCTCCCTGAGTGCTGGGGTTACAGGCGTGACCACCGCGCCTGGCCCGGAAAACATTTCTTTGTGCTGAATGTGATGCCTCCAGCTGGGCCCAAATCCCGCTGCCTCACCAAGGGCTTGGAGAGCTGGGGGTGGGGCTGAGGGGCTGTCGCCACCCACTGGGGCAGCAGTCTCGTGACCTTCTGGGCCCGGCCCCAGCACTGCACACAGAGGGGTGACAAGGGTCGCTGGCGTGGACCCCCAGCCACCTCCTGGGACCTGTGCCTCCTTAGAGTTCCTAGGGTCTGTCCCGGATCACAGTTGTTTTTCTCCCAGAACCAGAGTCCCAGCCCTCAGTCCCCGTGGCCAGGGCGCAGCCCTCAGAGCGAGCTTGCCGAAGCCCCAGGCCTCCGGGCCGGCGGCTGCGAGCAGGCCATGGCGGGGCCGTGTGTTGAGGCAGGTCCCGCTGGTAGAGAGCCAGAGGTGGCCCATCCCCTCTCCCGTCCTGCCAAGCTGTGAGCTCTGGGTGTGGCCCTTGGTGGGCTGCCCACGTGGGCTGATGGGCGTGTGACTGTCCCCCCAGCGGCCAGTGACAGCGACTACCCACCAGGGGAGATGTTCCTAGATGGCGACGTGAACCCGGAAGACTCGAGCACCGACGGTGTGCTGGCCGGCATCACCCTCGTGGGCTGTGCCACCCGCTGCAACGTGCCACGTAGCAACTGCTCCTCCCGAGGGGACACCCCGGTGCTGGACAAGGAGCAGGGTGAGTCCCAGGCAGCTGTTCTCTGTCCCCTTGTTCCTGCGTCTCTGCCTCACCCACACTCGCCTCTCCCTCCACAGGGGAGGTGGCTGCTGTTGCCAATGGGAAGGTCAACCCATCCCAGTCCACAGAGGAGGCCACGGAGGCTACGGAGGTGCCAGACCCTGGCCCCAGCGAGCCAGATGTGGTGGCAGTGCGGCCCGGGCCCCTCACAGAGCACGTCTTCACTGACCCAGCGCCCGCCCCGCCCTCCGGCACCCAGCCTGGCAGGTGGGCTCTCAGGCCAGAGTGGGGAGGGGAGCCGGGGGGAGCCTGGCAGGGTCACAGAACTACCCTGGAGCCACCGTCCTTCCCACAGTGAGAACGGGCCGGAGCCCGACGGCAGCGCCACACAGCCCGGGCCGGAGCCCAGCGGAGACCCGACGGGAGCAGGCAGCAGTGCCGCGCCCACCATGTGGCTGGGAGCCCAGAATGGCTGGTAGGCAGGGCCCCAGGGCAAGGGTGGCGGGAGGTTGCCCGGCCAGCCCTGCCCACCGGCCGACCTCCACAGGCTCTACGTGCACTCGGCGGTGGCCAACTGGAAGAAGTGCCTGCACGCCATCAAGCTGAAGGACTCCGTGCTCAGCCTGGTGTAGGTGATCCCACGCAGGGCCGGGCGGCGGGGCGTGCTGGGTGGCCCGGCCTGTGCCCTTCCTGCGTGGCATGAACCTGGCTCCACCTCCCCACCACAGGCATGTCAAAGGCCGTGTGCTGGTGGCCCTGGCAGATGGGACGCTGGCCATCTTTCACCGTGGCGAAGGTAAGGCCTGGTGGCCCTGGGCAGGTGGGCGGTAGCTGTGGCCCTGCCAGAGACTGGCCAAGGGGCCCCTGGATCCCTGGGGCCTGTCCTCAGCTTGGCAGGGGTGTCTCCAGCCCCCGTCCCAAGAGCGGGCTGGGGAGTGGCCAGGCTGGGCATGTGTTGCGGGCGCTCTCCAGATGGCCAGTGGGACCTGAGCAACTACCACTTGATGGACCTGGGCCACCCGCACCACTCCATCCGCTGCATGGCCGTCGTGTACGACCGCGTCTGGTGCGGCTACAAGAACAAGGTGCACGTCATCCAGCCCAAGACCATGCAGATCGAGGCGAGTACCGGCGGCGGCGGTGGCCTGGGCCCGGGAGGAGAGGGCTGGCCGGCGTCACTTTCCCACTCGCCATGCGGAGCTTCGTGAGGTCAAGGGAGAAAACGGGCTCAGACAAGTCACTTGTTTGTTTGAGGTCACGGGCGGGGGAGGGGCAGCCAGCCTGTGCTGCTCACCCTTGAAACAGAAGCCCAGGGGACACCTGTGTGGTCCCAGTCTCCCTTCGGCCGCCCCACGGCTCAGGTTCCTCGCCGGGGCCCGGACTCCCATGCAGCCAAGCAGGTGCCGGGCTGGAGGTCAGCGTGGGCCGCGTGGACATCGCGGCAACCTCAGGGTTGCAGCAGGGCCAGGGTTCCCTGCCCTTTCTCTTCCACACCCACTGACGGGCACCGTGACCCCACAGAAGTCGTTTGACGCCCACCCACGGCGGGAGAGCCAGGTGCGGCAGCTGGCGTGGATCGGCGACGGGGTGTGGGTGTCCATCCGCTTGGACTCCACCCTACGGCTCTACCACGCCCACACCCACCAGCACCTGCAGGATGTGGACATCGAGCCCTACGTCAGCAAGATGCTGGGTGAGGGCTTGTGCCAGGCGGGGGGTGGGGACCGCGCCCTGGCTGCATTGACTGCACCGTCCCGTTCGCACCGCAGGCACCGGCAAGCTGGGCTTCTCCTTCGTGCGCATCACGGCCCTGCTCATCGCGGGCAACCGCCTCTGGGTGGGCACTGGCAACGGGGTTGTCATCTCCATCCCCCTGACTGAGAGTGAGTGGCCCCAGGGACACCTGCAGAGATGGTGAGGGCTGGGTGGGGGTCCGCAAGCCACTCGGGAGGACACAGGCTGCCCTGGCAGAAGCCAAACGCCGCCCCACCTGCCCTCCACCGACCTCCTCTCCTCTCCCTCCCATGCACTGCGCTGTCCCCCAGCTGTGGTCCTGCACCGAGGCCAGCTCCTGGGGCTGCGAGGTGAGTCCAGAGTCCTGCCTTCTGTGGCCTTCCCTCGCCTGCTGGGAAGCCGGGGCTCCCCACCCGGAGTCAGCCCCTCTCTCTGGCCCTGTCTGTCTCAGCCAACAAGACGTCCCCCACATCTGGGGAGGGAGCCCGCCCGGGTGGCGTCATTCATGTGTACGGGGACGACGGCAGCGACAAGGCGGCCAGCAGCTTCATCCCCTACTGCTCCATGGCCCAGGCCCAGCTCTGCTTCCACGGGCACCGAGATGCCGTCAAGTTCTTTGTCTCGGTGCCAGGTGAGGGCCAGGCCGGTTCCCTGGCTCCCCGCCTCCGGCACCCCTCAGCAGCTAGGCCCCGTGCAGCAGGCTGCCGTCCTGAGGTCCCTCCACCCCACAGGGAACGTACTGGCCACCCTCAATGGCAGTGTGCTCGACAGCCCCTCCGAGGGCCCTGCGCCCGCCGCGCCCGCGGAGGCCGAGAGCCAGAAGCTGAGGAACGTGCTGGTGCTGAGCGGCGGCGAAGGCTACATCGACTTCCGCATAGGTGAGTGCACACTGGCTGGGATGTGGGCCCAGCGCTGGCAGAGGGGACCGGCCCTTACAGCTGCCACCCACCCCCAGGGGACGGAGAAGACGACGAGACCGAGGAGGGCAGTGGGGACATGAGCCAGGTGAAGCCCGTGCTGTCCAAGGCGGAACGCAGCCACGTCATCGTGTGGCAGGTGTCCTACACGCCTGAGTGAGGCCACCTCCACCGCCACCCCCCGATGCCAACGTGTACATAGGACCCCCGCCCACCTGCCCTTCTTCTGACCTCTCAACCTGCAGCTTTCACCTGAGGCCCAGTCCCTTCAGCTGGCAGGGAGTGCAGCCACATGGGGCAGCTGGGAGGAGGGGAGCAGGTGGCATTTTCCACCCGAGAAGGGAAGACTCTCTCGGGGACACCCTTTCTCCAGTGGCTCCTGGCTGGTGTCCAGCCCAAAGTCCCCAAGTCCTAGGGGCACCTCAGGGCCAGAGTGAGGCGGGACCCAACGTGGGCAGCTGCTGCAGGCGATGCCCGAGTCTTCCCACCCTGAGCCCACCTCTCTTTGCATGCTGCTGGGGTGGGCGTGGGTCTCAGCCTGTCCCCCAGGCCCTTGTTCTCCCCAAGGGAACTGGGCCAGTGACGAGCCTTTGCCTAGGGAGGTGGGGCTCAGGCTGCCCAGGTGCCTGGCCCCTAGCCAGCCTTTGGGGCTCCCCCGTCCCCAGGCTTCTTTCCCTCAGCCCCCACCCTGGCATCCCCCTGCCCAGGGACCTGGCATGAAAGCACGGGGCCAGGCACTCTGGGGCAGCTGCTTGAACAGAGGCCAGCTATCCTTATCCTGCTGGAGCCCCGCACCCACACGTGTCTCCCCCAGGCTCCACCCAGGCAGAAGACTCACCTTGGAGGAGCAGGGCCCTGGAGTCCTGCCCCTCCCAGAAGCCCCTAGGGTGGAAGCCCAGCCTCAGGAAGAAGGGGAGGCACCGACCTCTCCTGGGGTCAGCCCGAGGGTGCAGGCTCAGCCTCAGGTAGATGGGGGATGGTGTGCTCCTGGGGCCTTCCTCCTGCACAGGGCTCCGAGGAGCCCAGCTCCCAGACACGCTAAGTGCCTAGGGTTGCCCGCTGCGGCCTACTCTGAGAGCAACTGATAAAAGAGGCTGCCCAGCAGAGGCCCGAAAGGGCTAAGGAGCCACGTCCAGCTGGGCTCTAGGCATGTGGGGGCCGGGCAGCCGCCCTGGACTGCCCTCCCGGGCTGGGTAGGCCTCGCCGGTCTCTCCCCCACCTTCCTAGGCACAGGCCCTGAGCAGGGCAGCCCAGCCCTCTGCCCACCTCTCCCGCCAGAGAAGCACAGACCTCGGGGAGCTGTCCCACAAGCCCAGCTGGCCACCCTGAACTGCAGCCACATCCAGCTGCAGGCTTCTCCCCACCACCCGCCACCTCCACTGTGATGTACGTCGGGTCCCTTGTCTGTCCCACAAGATCGTGAAGTGACTTGGGGGCTAGCCGGGTGGGCGCAGCTGGGGGAAGGGGCCGGGTGATGACTCTCCTCAGGCTTTGGCCCTGCAAGTGAACCCACATATCTGCTCTGTGTGTAATAAACGTCTTAACGTCGTATCTCTGTTCCTGGGCCTAAACCAATACGAGGACAAGGACTTTCTTCTGTTTATTATAAACAGAAACGCTAGACCAAGCTGAGTGCCAGGGGTGCTACTGGGGGCATTTCTGAGGCTGCTATGCATGGTGGCATCTCGGGCAGGAAGGCCCAGTACATGCCAGGGCTCGTGGGGCCACCCTAAGGGTGGTCCTACAGGGTTACCACGGTCCCTG
Source organism: Avahi laniger (assembly GCA_963575035.1). Classification (NCBI taxonomy): domain Eukaryota; kingdom Metazoa; phylum Chordata; class Mammalia; order Primates; family Indriidae; genus Avahi; species Avahi laniger. The sequence goes on from CAUYSK010058374.1 coordinate 32,967, forward strand.
CCGTAGAAAGGATGCTCCAAGGCCTGAAGTCTGGGTGGGACCTGAAGGATGCAAGTATCAGAGCCGCTTGCAGATGCGCAGACTATTCGTGCAGCCAGTGCCCGACGCTGTCCTCCCAGCACAGGAGCTCCTCTGCGCGGAACCAGAGCGCAATCTCGCGGCGGGCGCTCTCCACCGAGTCGCTGCCGTGGATCACGTTCCTGCGCAGGACAGGCGCGCCTGAGCGCGTAGCCCCAGCTGCAGGGAGGAGCTTCAGGCAGGGCCATGGGGGCCGAGGTGCGGAAGCGGGGGCGGGCCTTACTTGCCGACCTCGACGCAGAAGTCCCCGCGGATAGTGCCGGGTAGGGCGTCAGCGGGGTCCGTGGCCCCGATGAGAGCCCGCGAAGCGCGCACGACGTCCAGCCCCTGCCACACCTGGACAGGCGGGACGGGGCGCGGCGTCAGCGCGTGACCAGGGGTCCCCGGGGCCGCCCGCCCGCCGGCCACTCACCATGGCCACCACGGGCCCTGAGCCCATGTACTTGACCAGGCGGCCGTAGAAGGGGCGCTCCCGCAACTCGGCGTAGTGCTCGTGCAGCAGCTCCTCGGAGGCCTGGGGAGAAGGGATAGGCGGCCCAGTCCCGCGCCAGCCCCGCGCGCCCACCTGCACCAGCTTCAGCGCCACCCCCCGCGCCCACCTGCACCAGCTTCAGCGCCACCAGCTTGAAGCCCTTGCGCTCGAAGCGCCGCACGACCTCGCCCACCAGTCGCCGCTGCACGCCGTCGGGCTTCACGGCCAGGAAGGTACGCTCGTGCACGCCGGCGTAGGCTGCGGGGACCGGCGGGACAGGGCGTGAGGCCGACCCGGCGCCGCCCGCCCCCGCGCCCGCGCCCGCCCGGCTGCTCACCCGCGGGGAAGAGGTTGGCGAAGACGGTCAGCACCAGGCAGATCATGATGGCGGCAGCTGCCCGGGGCCGGCGGGGCGGCAGGGGTGGGGCCTGCGCTTAAAGGGACCTCGGCCGCTTCTGGCAGGCTGCTTCACTTGTACCCCAGGAATCCAGGGGTCCAGGGGGGCCGGAGGGCAGCTGCAGAGGCCAAGTCGCCCCCAGTGGCTCGAACACTACTGCTGCCCCATCCCGCTAGGGTCTCTCCACCCACTGGCACCTGCTCGGCACCCCTGGGCGAGCTGCAGCCTTTCCCTCCCTGGCTCTGCAGACACCCTGCTCTGGCCATCAACACCAAACGCAAAGAAACCACAGCCCAGGCTCTTGGTTTTCCTTTATTCTGCCCGCATCCCAGCGAAAGCAACAGTAATGGGAAAAGGAGAGCCGGTGCTCCCCACTTTCTCCCAGCAGCCTCTCCTGCGTGGCCCCTCAGTTGCAGCTGGGTGTTGGGGAAAGACCAGGTGCAGGGTCCGCCCCATCCCGCTCAGCTAAGATGCAGCAAGTCAATGAACATGAACTCCAAACTCAGAGGGAGCTGACTCCGGTGTAGCCCAAAGATTTTCATTCTTCAAAATGGTCCCCATGACCTTACACCCCTCAGGTGACCTGCTAGTTCTGGCACTTCAGACCGGGGTGCCCTTGGCCTTTCTCTTTGTCTCCTGTTTTGCAGGGTAGTCCCAGGGTTGGATGTTTATCCCCTCCAGATTCAACATGGGCTCCTCGGTGCTAGTGTCCCCCCTTTTTTGTCGCTCTGCGAGAATCATCGCCCGGAGTAGCGGGGGGTAGGGCACGGAGCACACGCCGTACTGGGGCTGCGGCGTGAACGCGGTGAAGGCCTCCTCCTCATGCTTGGGCACCAGCCGCCAGTCGTGGTACATGGTGTGTTCGATCTCCCGGGCCTCGCTCTCCGTCTTCCCTGGGGAGAGAAAGAGGCTCATTTCACACACTCGCTGGCAGTCTGTGAGCTGCGCCTGTCTGCCCGCCTGACTCCCAAGCCTTACCTTTGAAGGTGAGGATACCCCAAGCCTTTCCGTGGTCCAAGTTCTGCAAAGCAAGCGGAAAGCGGGTCAGCTAAGGAAGCTCCCTGCCCGCTGGAGATGAGGAGGCGGGAGCCCGGTCCCACAGATTCGCATGGAGGAGAGAAGGGGAGGCAGTGCTGCCCCACGAGCTCGGTGTCCGGGAGGGAGGCCCGCAGGGCCCGTCGCGGACGGGCGGGGTGCACCACGGGGCCGGGGAGGGGGGCGGCCCGGGTCCCGGGTGCACACACGCACCTGCGCTGTGTAGTCGGGCCGGACCCGCGTGAGGCGCCAGTAGCACGGCTCGTCGTGCTGCCACAGCCAGGACTTGCGCGTGACCAGGCGGCCCAGGCCGAAGAGCGGGAGGTGGCCGAGCAGCTGCAGGAGGCGGCTCTCGCGGCGCACGTCGGCCCAGGCCAGAACGGGCAGCCGGCGGCCCGAGTACGGCCGCGTCAGCGTCTCGTAGTCCAGCGCGTAGCGCTGCGAGTCGCGCGGCCGCTCCCGCTGCTCGCGCAAGGCACGCACACGACGAGCCAGCTCCGCGATCAGCCGCGGGCGCACCTTCTTCCGCGCCATGGCCGGTCCGTTCGCCCGGCCATCCGGCCGGAAGCCAGCCCCGCCGAGCGCCCCGAGGCCCGCCCGCCGCCGGAAGCGGCCGGTGTCACAGTCAAAGGCGTCCGGGCGCGGCCGGAGGAGAGGAGGGCTGGCTGGCCATGGCGCCGGCTGGGCACGGGAGCGCCGCGGGTTCGCGCAGGGGCCGGGGCCGGGGCCGGAGCCGCCCACTGCGGCCCCCGACCTGGGAGATTTCGGACTCGGACACCGAGGGCTCCGCCAGCGCGGAGGCCGCCGAGAAGGCCCGAGACCCGGCCGCGGAGCGCGGGGAGGCGGCCGAGCCGCTGCGCCTCCTGCGGCCCAAGCAAGCCCTGAGGCGCCTCGCGGTGCTTGTGGACCCAGGTGCGGCGGAGGGTGAGGGTCCCGCGGGGCTCAGGCCGGGCCGCCACGCCCGCGCCTCTGCTCGGAAATTGCTTTTCGCTGGAGGGAAGTTGTTCTCGGGCGGAGAGGGGCGTCCCTGCGGCCGCCTGCTGCCCGGGACTTTGGGGCGGCTTCCCCGCCGGTGCCGGCCCTGCGCTCTTGGAGCCCGCGGCCGGTGCCTGGGTGTGCCACGCTGCGACCCCCACCCGAGTAGGGTCCTCATGTGGGCGGAAGGAAGAAATGGCTGAGCTCTGTCTCCCTCCGGTGGTCCCAGCCATCCTGGAAGATGCTGGTGCCGACGTCCTGATGGAGGCCCTGGAGGCCCTAGGCTGCGAGCACCGCATCGAGCCCCAGCGCCCCGCCCGGAGCCTCAAGTGGGGCAGAGTGAGGCCGGACCCCTGCTCCTGCAGCGTGAGTGTCGTGGGTGACTGCAGCAGGAGCCCCCTTCCTCGGTTTCCGAGTGCCAGCCTGGGTTGGGCGTGTCATGTCCACGGTTTCATGTCCTAGGGTTGTCCCCAAGGGCTGTTGCTGTGGTGGTCATGCAGGTCTTGTCTGCTGGGAAGGAGCAAGGTTGGGCTCTAGAGCCTGAGCTCAGCTGCTGCTGAAGAGTATTCCATCCCCAGTGAGGCTGTGGTCAGTGTTCCTGCTGGCCCCTGGAGCTAGGCTGGTCTTGGCCTTGGCGGGAGACAGAACACGGGGCAGGGCCTGGACTTGGCTGTGGCCATGCGCCACAGAGCTGCCAGGCTGCCCAGGCTGAGGTCCTAGGAGGGTGGGCAGCACTGTGTCCTGGTTGTCCCCACAGATGCTTCCTGAGGTATGGGTGGCAGAGGAGCAGGAACTGCTGTTGCTTCTGGAGCCTCAGGAGTTTCTGCGCGGTGTCGCCCAGCTGATCCAGGTGATTGGGCTGAAGTGATAGTCCCTTTCCGCAGACCGTGAGAGGCCGGGTCCCCAGCCAGAGCATTGCTCTCCCAGTTCCTGCCCTGGGGGGGAGGAGCTGCACGGAGTATGTGGGGAGCTGGGACTCCTCTCCGGTCAGAAACCATGGTGAGGTTGAGGGTGAGATGGAGAAAACCTCTGAGCCTTTTCCCAGGCACAGACAGGAGCTTCAGCTGCCCCTGGAAGGCGGAAGCAGGTGCGGGTCCCTGGGAGAGCAGGAAGCAAAGGAGTCGGGCAGCAGGCAGGAGAGAGGGAGCCTGGGACTTGGTTGGAAGTGTCTGGGCAGGGCTGGGGACAGGTGTGGAGCCCCGTGACAGGACATGCCTTGGCTGCAGCAGAAACAGTGGTCTGTTGACATTTGTGCTAGAGCGCGATCAGGTTAGACCCTCTACCAGGTCCCAGTGTCCACATATCCACCCTTATCAAGCACCTGCTGTGAGCCGGGTGAGTGCCAGGCTGGGGTGCAGAGGGGGACTAGGAGTGAGGGGCTCAGGCCAACTCTTCCAGAAACCTAGGATACACCCAGGGGGCTCTCTCTTCAACCTTCTTGACCAGGAGGGAGGCACAAGCTGGTTTCTGCAGATGAGGTGACAGGGCAGAGGAAGCGCTGCCAGGCTCTTACCTGCACCACTGGCTTTTTCTCGGGCTTATTGCCCTTCTGCAAACTGGCCAAGGCCCCTGCTGCCACGGCTCCCCCTGCAAACGTGTGCTGCGTGCTCTCCCTGCAGGGCTCTGGCCTGGCCTGCCCGCTGCCCTGGTTTCCTCCTGAGGTCCCCTCTCACCGCCACCTGGCTGTCATCGGGCTGGACGCCTACCTGTGGTACCACTCAACCCTGATGCCTGGGCTGCGACAGGGGTTCGGGTGGTGCCTCTGGGGGCTGCTGTGGCCCAGCTGATCCCACTCCCCTGGAGGGCCCTGGAGGGCTTAACTCAGGGAGGGCAGGACCCATGGGGAGTGGGAGCCAAAGGGAGGGTCACTTCTGCTCAGGTCTCGCCAGCCCATCACCCGGGGGACGCAGCAGCCAGGGAGTCCAGAGGTGGCCCCTGCCGAGGTGACTGTCGGCTGGCCGGAGGTGGAGGAGGTGAGGGCTGGTCTGGGCTGGGTGAGTTGGTTGGCCTTGGCTGTGGCTGCCCTCTGCCGCGTTTGGTTCCCAGGGTGGTGTGTGGGGTTGGTCTCAGCTGCGTGTCCCCAGGGGATCCCTCCTCTGGCCCACACCCACAGCTCGCCCCCTCCCCAGGCCCTGGTGCGCCTGCAGCTCTGGGCGAACATGGACGTGCTGCTGGTGGCCTCCTGGCAGGAGCTGAGTCAGCACGTGTGCGCTGTCACCAAAGCCCTTGCCCAGCGCCCCTTCAAGTGGGTACCTCCTGCCGGGCTGCAGGCTGTACTGGGAGGGGGAGCAGGATCACCTGGGGGGGTGGCACCTCCCTGGCCTCTTGGAGGGCAGAGCAGGGCAGGAAGGTGCTGCTGTGTTAGTGGAGGGGGAGGGGGGTGATTGGGGGGTGGCAAAGTCTCTACAAAGCCTCTCTGTGCCCTTCCCTATCTTCAGGCAGTCCCAGGAGTCCCAGGCCTTTTCCTTCTGCACGGCAGGGCACTGGGCAGCAGGCAAGCCGGTAACGAGAGATGGCGCAGGGCTACGGAGGGCCTGGTGGAGGCAGATCAGGCAGTTTAATCGGGTCAGCCCGGCCGTGGCTGATGCTGTTGTCACTGCCTTCCCCTCCCCCCGCCTCCTGCAGCAGGTGGGCTCCCCCACTCCCACCCCCACCCCCACGGGGGCCGGGCCCTCCAGGCCACCTGCTCATCCCTGCGCCTGCCCTTAGGCACTGGCGGCCTGCAGCACGGAGCAGGAGCGCAGGGGCCTCCTGGCGGACCTCCCTGTGAAGGCCAGTGACGGTGTGCGGCCCCGCAGGGTGGGCCCTGACCTCTCCCGCCGCATGTACCTCTTTCTGACCACCACCAACCCCGACCTCCTGCTGGACTTGGGCTCCTGACCAGGGCTCTGGGACCCAGCGGGGGCCTCCTCCTGCCTGCCAGCGGGACAGCACATGGCCTCAGGGATTGACCAGACACCTTTGGCCCAATGAGTACTCACCTGGGCTGGGCTCCCAGCCTCTGACCTCAAGGGGAGGGCAAGGGATGGCAGGGAACGTTTTCGGATAACTGGGCTGAGAAGTTCTTTCCCAGCTTGTAGATGGCATGTAGCCAGAGGGTCTGGAGGGGTGGTGGGTTAACATGCCCTTGGCCATGGGGAAGCTGAGCAGTGGGGCTATGTGCCCAGCTAGGACAATCTGGAGGGCAGTATCCAGGGCCCCTCTGCCACCTGGAGGCTTGGGGTGGCACCGTCAGAAGCAGTAAGGAAATCTCTAAGGAGAAAGGAAACGCGTCCCCCCCTCCAGCCTGCCTCTCCCCAGCAGTGTCAGGGTGGAGCCACATTCGCCAGGAGAAAGCCTGTAGACGCCAGCGAGCCCTGGGCCTCCACGTGGGCTGTTCAACCTCACAGCTGGGTGGGTGTTAGACTCCGTTTATTACAGTCACGTAAGTCTCTGCGACAGGAACAGCAGCTGATCACATGCAAAGCAAGTAGAAAAAGGAGCAGGAACAGCTGAGCTCCAGTGAAGCTCCTCCGCGGCAGCAGACGGCAGCCTCCGGGGAGACTCAAGGTTGGGCGCTGCTTCCCCAGCCGGCACAGGCAGCAGAGTGGACTTGGACACCCAACGGCCTGTGGCTCTGGAGCCCCTATAGGAGGGACTGTCCTGGCCTCGGGAGGCAGGGGGACGGATCCAGACGCTTCACCCCACTCCTCCCTCCTCTGCTGCCTGGAGTGTGGCCAGAAGGAAGGGACCGAGAAAACAGCTGTCCAGGCCCAAGGCAGTTTTCATTGGAAAATAAGTTAGGTCCGTCGGCAGCGTTTCCTCTGGCAGGGCCTGGTCTCGGGGCCACTGGGGCTGGCTGCGGCCGCCTTGGGCGAGGGTGCCAGGGGCTTGCGGCGGCTGCAGTTCATGCTCAGGACCCAGCCCAGCTTGTTGCGCAGCATCTGCTTGAGACCAGGCGGCAGGGGCAGGCCCTCAAGCGTGTCCCCTGAGTCTGGCCGCAGCTGCCGCAACCGGTAACAGCACAGGTACTGCAGGGAGGTGACGCTGGCGCAGGAGCGGATCACCTTCATGCTGCTCTTGGCCGCCGTGGAGCACACCATCGGGTAGAACTTCTTGTTCTGCAGCTTGGTGGCCGCCACTCCTGGAAGGAAGAGTTCTGGCCTGAGCCCTGGGCCAGTAAGCGGGGCGGCGAAGGGGCATCATTCCAAGGTGACCGGGTGAGCAGCTGAGTGGGGACATCAGGACTCATGCTCTGGCCCATGAGACTCCAGCCTGGCCTTGCACTGGCCCCTGGCCCACCCTCTGGGGACCCCGGGACTTCTGGCTTCTGGGGGAAGCCCTGGTGGGCCTGGGAGGGCCTGGGCTGGGGTATCGGCCTCCTGCAGGGCCTCCACGCAAGATCGCGGCTGAGAGGAGTTGTGCCCTGGCCGCCCTCACCTATGCACTTCCTGTTCTTAAAGAAGGTCAGTGTTCCGTGCCAGGTGTCCAGGTGCACACCGATGATGGAGCCCTGGCCGAACCTCGAGGAGAAGCTTGTCTTGTCTCCCTTGTGATGAAGGAGTCCTGGGGGCAGCAGGGGTCGGGTGAGCCCAGGAGCCGACTCCACCCCACCCTACCCCCTAGCTGTACTCACCCGTGTAGGAGAGCCCCCAGCTGTCCTCGTCCCGGCCCAGCAGGCTGCAGAACGTGTGGTGGTACTTGTCGAGGTCTACGTCCGACGTCCCGATGCCCACCATCTAGGAACAAGGGGGCTGGGTGGCAGGACTTCCGGGGCCAGCCCTCCAGAAACACCCCCGGCCGGCGGCCACTTACCATGTCGGTGCCATAGACAGGCGAGGTCATCTTGATCTCCCAGAAGTGCTGGCCCTCTCCCAGCTCCTTGGTGCCCCGGATGGCTGCGGTGCCACAGCTGTACTCCATGTGGAAGCTGACCTTGCGGTTGTCGCAGCTCAGCAGGGTGGCCGAGGACTTGTTCAGGTCATCCCAGACCCAGTCAAAATCTGCAAGAGGGAGAGGCCCAGGCTGGGGCAGGCCCCAGAGCTCCCCGGGCTCCCCCTGCCCACCGCAGGCCCGCCCGCTGGCGCGGTCCTGGCGGCGCAGCTCACTGGCACTCACACTCGTCCTCCTCCCCGCAGCGGCAGTCCTTGCCCCGGTGGGCCGCGTGCAGGCTGCTGCAGGAGGTGGCCTCGCTCTGGCCGGCACAGTCGCAGAAGGACTCCCCGGTCACAGGCACCGCGCTGGGGATGGATGGCGGCAGGGGCGAGCTCTCGGGGTCGGAATCCGAGTCACTGTGCTGGGAGGAAGGGATGGGCCATCCTGCCTGCCGCCCACCCACTGCTGGCCCCGGCCCCTAAAGCCTGAACTACTCTGACCTACTGAGGCAGGGGCTGCCCCGTGTCCCACCTGCACTGCACGGCCCACCTCACAGTGCCGCCCACGGTGACCGGGACGTGCTCCTGCCCATGCTTGGTGCAGGAACTGGCACGGCCCCTTCCCATGAGCCCCTCGTGCTGCTGCTCTGTGGGAGTCGGCGCGAAGGCTCCTGCCCATCTCGGCGCCAACAGTGCCCTGGAGGCCCAGCCGCTGATGGACACCCAGGGTGTCGTCCAAGCTTCCTGCCCGGCTTTCTCAGGGCAGATTCTGGGTCACTGATAAGCCACAGGCCCTGCCCTGGGGGTGGCAGCACGGGACTCCCAGACGGCAGCTGGGCTCCTCGTGTTGTATGGGCCACGGCAGGGAGTGGCACTTGCACGAGGCCCAGTGGCTCGTGCTGCCGCTTCACACTTCTGTTGCAGGAAAGCAGGAAGCTGGGACTCGGCCACCACCTCCAAGGCGCTCACTCCCTATGGCATGTTCTCCAAGTCCTGGGGGCCTGGTCTTGGCCCAGTGGCCAGACACCAAGGCTGAGCTGGCCAGGTTCTGACCCACAGGCCTTCCTGGGAGGCCAGCCAGGCACGGTCTGTGAACCTGGTCCTTCCTGCGCTGAAGCCAGGCTTGCCCAGACCTGCCCAGGGGCCAGCCGTGTAGGTTGCTTCTGCTGGCCTGGAAGGCCGAGGCCAAGCCTCCCCCCTCAGCTGGGCCCTGGCTCCTTCCTCTAACCCCTGCTGCCCTGAGGAAGTCCACAGGCCCGTGGCAGGGCGCCCCTGGCCCGCCTCTGCCCTCCCCCTTGTCCTCTCCTCTGCAGCCCTCAGTCAGGCCGGCCCCAGCGTGGGGCTCTGCTCCTGCCGTAGACCCTCTACCCGCTTCAGTTTCTTCTCACCGCACTTCTCTGAAATTCTTTGTCCTGTTTCTGTGCCTCTTCCCACTAGAATGAAAGCTCAAGGGAGACCGTGTCCCTCCAGTCTCTCCTGTTACACCCGGTGTCTGGCCTGGTCGCCATTGAACTGAGTGAGGAGGCCTGTGTCAAAGACAGGCACCTGCAGGGTGGAGCAGCGTGTGCTGCCCTGGGACGACGAGGTCATGTGGCGGTGCTGCCCCGGCAGGGGACCTGCCTCCCCAGGAGAAGCCAGAAAGAACCAGGACACAGGAAGCTCACTTGGCTTCCAGGTGAATGCGGGCCTGTCAGAACCAACCAGAAGGGGACAGCCGTCCTCCAGAGGGGCGTCCCGGCCTGCAGACAGGGCGGGCCCTCTGAGGCAGGAGCCCGGGCACAGAACTGAACACCACAGGCCCAGGGGCAAGCTGGCCATCACCCCAGGCCCCTGGGAAGGAGACAGACGACCCCACTCGCAGCTGTGGGCAGAAGGAAGGGAGGTGTGTGTCATTCAGCCTTCTGAGGCACTCAGGATGACCTGCCCCCACACGTGCACTGCAGGCCCATTTGGTGACAGAGCACGAGCAGCATGCATGTGTCAGATGCTGCACCCGGCCCGCAGACACCACCGGCATCCCACAGCCATGAGCCTGCGAGGCAGGGACTGACCCAAGAGAGCAGCCTGCTCGGCCACCTAACCAGTGGCAGCTGGAGGCAGGGCAGGAATGCAGGCCTGGCCCCTCCTGGGCTGAAGCAGACTGGTAAATAGACCAGGGCTCCCTGTCCACCCCCAGGGCCTGGTGGTCCCATCAGACTAAGGGACAAGCCCTCACTCTGGGAGGAGAGGAGCCCAGCCCCTCCCAGGACACCTGGCCGAGACAGAACAACATTGCAGGATAGCTGTGACAACAGTGCAGAGACAGTCACCCAAGAAACAGCCAAACTCTTGCACCGGTCTAAGGAAGACCTCAGGACACCAACTGAGAACCTTGCCCCCCTCCCGCCTCACTGCCCCCCCACAGGCAGAGCGGCTGAGCACCCTGGCCTGTCGGCCCTGCCGTGGCAGCGTCAGCACAAACCGGCGGGTGCAGTGCGGCGCGGACTGCGAGGCCAACAGGGGCATCGGACAGCCTTGCTGCAGATGAACACCTGAGCTTCGCCACCGACGCCTTTGTGTTTCTGTGCCTCCCTGGATGGAAAAGGCCCAGGAACTTTGATTTTCAAGAATCAAGGTTCTCTTTTTCTTACATGTATATACGTGAATACACAATACATATTTGTACTGGCAGAAGAAACTTCCAGGAGTGTGCACATCAAATTAACCACAGTTATCTCTGGAAACTGGGTAGACACAATGGAGAATTTCTGCAGAATGAACTGATCAAAAACCAACTGCCAACCTTTCCACACACTGCACTGTGCAGAGAAGAACAAACAGAGAAGAACATGGTGTCTGAGGTCCTGTCACCCCCGAGGCTTTGTGTCCCTCCCCCAGGTTAAAGAACTTCACTGAGTGTAGCACACCCAGGAAGCAGTCCCCTATCAGGTAGCACCTGCCTAGAGCATCATCTGCACACTCCAGCCCAGCCTCGCCCACTGGGACCTACCTGCCCATCTGAGTCGTAGCCCCAGTTAGTGGTGCCTGCCAGAGCCACAGCTCGGGCATCTGCGTCTCGGCGGGCCGCACTCAGGACAAAATGCCATGCCCTGCTGCTCCGGGGGCGTCTGGCCATGGTGGAGAGAATCTGGAAGAAAAATGGTTCTGAGCAAAAGAAGACATGCAGCACATCAGAATGTCCCCCAGCGCTGCCCCCCCCAAGTCGTCTGCCTGCAGCACTTCTCAGACACGTCTCAGCTGCTCCGCAGACGGCCCCGACCCACCCACGGGCAGGGGCTTCAGAAGCCAGGGCTCCAGGACTGTTCGTGAACCTGTACCTCACTCAAGTATCTGAGCACCTCAATAAAACCTAGGTAGATGGTGTGAAATGCCATCCAGACATCCATGACTCTGGAATGTGACTCCTAGCCCATCTCTCTCCAGCTCCTCATAATCTGGTGCCCTGCCTGCGTGTCCCACAGGCATCTGAAACCTTTACTGGCTCCTCTTTCATTGTCCAGTTTGACAAATGGCTTCTCCAGCCTCCCAGTTCATGCCAGAAACACGGCAGCCATCCATCCATCCCTGACACACCCTTCCTCCTTCCCCAAGGCGTGACTGCCTGGCACACCCCACCGCACGCGACTGTTTTCCTCGCTGCTGCGGGGCCACCATCTCCTGGACCACATGACTCACCTTCCACTTCACTCACTACTGCCAAGTTCTCTTTTGAAAGACAAACCTAAAACCCATTCGGGGCTTGCCATTGTTCTTGGGATAAAAGGCAAAATTCCATAAAGGCTGGTTCTCTGCTTCCTCGAGTTACACCGCCTCCTCTCAGGTGCCAGCTCGCTCCTGCCCTTTTCCCCGAATCCCCGCCTGCACCTGCTCAAGGCGGGTCCCCCTCTGCCTCCGGCCCTCATCTTCCAGGTCCAACCCACGGTGACACGCTGGTCTCGGGCTATCTAGTGCCCGGCTCCGCCCAGCTGAAATCCCAGTGAGGCGGGCATCGCTCCCACTTTAGGGCCGGCCAGGCCGCGGCCCCCAAGCACCAGGTGAGCGCGCGCAGGTGCAGCTGTCCAGGGCTGGGAGCGCCGCCGCGGGTGCACCGGCCCGCGGCCACCGTCGGCTCCCAGCCCGGCTTAATCTCCGCTCGCCGCATCGCGCACACAGTAGGCGCCACGTGACGCTCGCCGAATGAATGGCCCGGTGCGCTGTCACCGCGCCAGCCGAGGCTGCGCCGCCCGGCGCTGCTCCCCGTCCCGCGGCCCCGGGCCGGGCGGGCCGCCCGAGGCGACAGCGGCCCGGGCGCGGGCTCCGCAGTCCCTGCGGCCGCCTGGGAGGAACAAAGACCGGGCGGGCCTCACGGCGCCGGCGCCCTCCGCTCCAGCCGGGCCCGCAAAGTCAGCGCGCGGCCGCCCAAGCCCTCGGGGGCGGCGGGGCCACCTAGGCCAGGAGGCAGGGACCGCCGCCCCGACGCCGCTCACCTGCAGCCGCGCAGCCGCCGCCGCGCTCCGCCAGGCCGGCCGTGACCTACTTTTCGCTCCGAAGCGGGACGTAAACAATCCCCGCCCCCTGCGCCGCATTGGCCCGGCTGCCCGGAGCCGACGCGCTCGGCTCGCGGCTTCGGATGGGGGGCGGGTCTCCGGCCTGGCGGCCGCAGCCAAAAAATTACAGGACCTGTCAATCTTGGTGCCACGTTCCCATTGGTCACATCTCAAGCCGACGGCGAGGAAGCCCGCGCGCCCATTGGAGGCGTAGCGTGGACGGGAGGCGGTCCTACTAGCGAGCGTGGCGCGGAAGTAGGTCGCCCTCCGTTTCGTCTGAGCCGGATCTGGCGCTCCGGGATGAGGAACTCTTCCAACGACCTGATTGGCTGAGGGAAGCGCTACTAGTCCTATCAAGATGGGCCGGGGGCGGGCTCGCACTTCCCATTGGCTTGAAGGCTCTTCACTCGGACGGGTGGAAACGGACGGAAGCCGCGAATTCCAGCCGGGATGGAGGGGGCGGCAGGTGAGTGCAGGCCGGGACGGCGGCGGTCGGGGCGGCGTCCTCGCGACCTGGGGCTCGGCCGCGCTTTGCCTTTCCCGGGGAGACCGCGCCGCGCGGCTCCAGTGCGCCAGTCCCAGGCCGGCGGGGCTGGGCGGGAGCCCGGCGCGGGATCCCGACCGGCCGCACTCTCGGGTCCCCGGGGGCAGGAGAGGGGCCGGACCCGCCGCGGCCACTTTTTTTAAGCTTCGCTGTCTGCGGGGGAGGGTTGCGTTGGGGGCGCGTCCGCGTGCGCTAAAGTACAGGTGTGCGTCGCACCTGCGGCGGGAGGCCGGCGCGCGCTCACGGGCAGGTGGTGTTTCTGCAGTTGTGTTCAGAGTGCGCGCAAAGTTGTTTTGTCTGTTTTTTAAATGCAGCTATTTCCCTGTCTTATGTTATGGGTTTTTGATTTAGTAGCCTGGTGACGCTGCCTTGCTTGAAGTTTGGACAAGATGTAAAAAGAAGTTTTGTTTAAATGTAATATTCTAAAAAGAAGGAAATACCAAAGTATCACATATTTTTAGTTCCTTGTGGAAGTAATGTCATATCTAAGCCTTAAAAAAGTGAAATTCTTGTGTGGAACAGAATACATACAAGTAGGTGTGTCCGAGTTTGCACAAATTAGCCAAAGTAGCCAAAGTTTGTAAGTAGTGGTTGCTACATTTATCTTTTTGTTTTGTTTTTTTTGGAGACAGAGTCTCACTCTGTTGCCTGGGCTAGAGTGCTGTGGTGGTATCATAGCTCACTGCAACCTCAAACTCCTGGGCTCAAGTGATCCTCCTGCCTCAGCCTCCTGGATAGTTGGGACTACAGGCGTGAGCCACTGTGCCAACTCATAAGCTTTCTTTAAACTAGGGGAAAAATGCACATAAAAATTCAAAAGGCCTAAAGGAGTATACGGTAAAAAAAAAAGTGACCTCCCTGTGCCCACAGGCAACCCCTGGCATCAGTTACTTGTGTCTTTCCAGAAGGAACCTTTTCCTATAAAAACACGTGTTTGTCCAGCATATTGAATGTTCTGGATTTGGCTGGACTTTATACACAAGGCTGAGCAGGATACCTTATCTGCAGAGAGGACCCCACTTCCCTCCGTGGGGTCCTGCTTTATGTTTGTCTTTCTTTGCTCTCTTCAGCACAGTCTCTCGTCTTTGAGGCCCTGTAGTTGATGTGCTTTGTTTATAATCTGCTTATGAACTTTTCCACTTTGCCGAGCAGTGGAGGTTCTTCAGGTGGTTTCCTCAGAGTTGTGTGGGAAGGCCCTGCTCCTCCCAGTTACCTGGCACTGTGTACTGTGTGGTGCTCTGCACCAGCCCACCAGGCAGGTGACATTCCCCACTTCTGCTGAGGAAAGCCAGGCTCCCTGGGATTAAGAACTTTGTCACGCAGCACCAGCACCAATGGCAGAGCGGAGTCAGCACCCAAACCCCGCTCAGTCTCCACCAGAGGCCCTGACAAAGTGTCCCAGCAGCAACAGAAGTGAGCTTAAACCGTCCGCACGTGTTTCTTCCCGCACCTGCTGGTGTTTAAGTGATTTAAGTAACAACCCATTTGTTGCCACAGGCGTGACTGCAAGGCTGTGGTCTCTGGGCTTTGTGCTGGTACACGGTGGAGGGGTGCCCTTTCTGTGTCACCCGAGGAAGACTTAGAGCAGGTGCTTTAACACGTTTGTGACAAGGACCTGCTTGAAAGCTGGGCCAGGTTCCCTCTGAGTTCCCAAGTTCTTCCTGGGAGGCTTTGGATTTGGGAGCCTTTAAACCTGCGCTCGAGGTGGATCAAGTGCAGGGACAGCATTTACGGGTCATTTGTTGAACCCCTCATAGTCCCCCTTCCGAGGACCTCTCCAGAGGTGGTAGAGAGCAGCTCGTTGCAGAGCAGCGGCAGGGGCTTGCAGCGGGGCTGAGGATGGTTCCTGCGCGGGTGGCAGCCCCCGCGGCAAACGCTCACTTGGCAGCACTGCAGACCGTCGGAAGGAAGAGGAGCTGGGCCAGAGGGGTCAGCAGGGACCCAGAGTGGGGACCGGGGCCTGTGTGAGGAGTGGCCAAGGACACTGTTGTGTCCTGTGGCAGCTCTTGTTTGCTAAGGTTTCTTAAGACTCCTTGCAGTGGCCAGGAGCACGGCTGTGAGCCAGCTGGACTGTGGCTGCTCTGGGTCCTCAGAGCATCAGTGTCCTCCTGGGAACTGGAGGCCCAGGGCCAGCGCCACCTCTGACCCCAGGAGAGCGTTCCGGGGAAGGGCCGGTATCGTCCTTCAGCACAGAGGTGCCGTGGGTCCTGTCAGCAGGTCCTGTTTGTCTCGCCCGTTTCCTGTTAGAACTGAGATGGAGCTGGCAGGTTTAGGATCGTATTGTGCGTGGGTGGGAGCCGTACACATGTTACACGCACGTGTGCGCTCATACCGTAAGGAGCAGGTTGGGGACTCTGCCCTCGCCAGTGCAGGGCTCAGGGCGGTGAAGGAACCCACTGTGGATCGGGCTGCTGGAAGACCTTCCATTAATGCCAGGGGAGGGGACAGGGGCCGCATTTGGGTCTGGTCGTGAGCCTGGCCGGGGCTCGCGGCGCTGAGTGGGCAGAGAGGAGAGGCACTCAGGGTCCCCGCCCGTCTGTCTCACATCCCTGACCAGAGCCTGGGAACCTGGCCGGCGTCCAGCACATCATCCTCATCCTCTCAGGAAAGGGAGGCGTCGGAAAAAGCACCATCTCCACGGAGCTGGCCCTGGCTTTGCGCCACACAGGCAAGAAGGTGAGCGCCCACCCCTCGGGGCTGCCCCTGCTCAGCGAGGGTAGAGGGAGACTCGGCATGTGCCCTCCATCCCCTTGCAGGTGGGGATCCTGGACGTGGACCTGTGTGGCCCCAGCATCCCCCGCATGCTCCGGGCGCAGGGCAAGGCCGTGCACCAGTGCGACAGCGGCTGGGTGCCCGTCTTCGTGGACCAGGAGCAGAGCATCTCCCTCATGTCCGTGGGCTTCCTGCTGGAGCAGCCGGACGAGGCCGTGGTGTGGAGAGGCCCCAAGAAGAACGGTAATGATGAGGGGTGGCCGTTGCCCCCTCTCAGCCAACCCCTCAGTGCTCAGTTAGAGGCCTTGGAGGAAGCCCGGCATGGTGGTGCTCGCCTGTGGTCCCAGCTACTCAGGAGGCTGAGGCAAGAGGATCGCTGGAGCCAGGAGTTTGAGGCTGCAGTGAGCCGTGATGATGCCACTGCCCTCCAGCCTGGACGACAGAGCAAGATTCTGTCTCAAAAAAGATGTTTTTTAAAAAACCTCAGAGGAAGCCCAGGGCTGCTGTCCCTCCTCCTACATGGCCGCTGCCCCCTGATAAAGGTGTCTGTTGGAAGGTGTCTGTCTGGCCTCTCTGTCTCTTTCTACGGAAACGCCCCACTGCTCCCTGCTCAGCAGTCAGGCTGTGCCTGGGGACCTGCATGTGGCATCCGTGACACCCAGACAGCAGGCTCTGAGCAGGGTGTGAGATGAGCCCGAGAGGGCAGCTCTCATCTAGTCAGCATCACTGAGACCATCGGCCACAGCATTCAGACTCCTGGGCAGGAGGAGCAGCGTCTGCTCAGACAGGGACCCGAGGACCCCCAGTGTTGGGGGGGCGCTCTGGAGCAGCAGGTGGCATTAGACACACCCCCAACTGCAGGGAGGGCTGCCACGGGGGAGAAGCAAGCTCAGGGCAAACAGCTGCTTCTGCGACATACCGGCCAGGCATCCACCGTGGGCTGCCACCTCTCGGCATGAGGACAGGGTGTTCCTGTGGGCACCGACGCCCCAGGCAGGTCAGGGCTCCCCTTCCTGAGCTGAGGCCCTGGCAGGACCAGCTGCCGGCCCCGTGGGTGGGGTGCGAGGCGGGTTGGGGACAGGCTTGCCTGCCTACGGCCTCCTGCCACCCCGCTCCTGGCCAGAGCCACCAGCTGAACCAGCGCCTGCCCCCCTGCAGGTGCTCCCAGAGCCTTCTGAGAGTCTTCAAGGGGGGCTGGTGGGATGGCGGCTCTCTGGGATGGGACCCCACCTGCTTGACATGTGGCTTTCGGGCTGCGTGGCACAGACCTGGCTCCACCCTGACCCCATCCCTGCAGCGCTGATCAAGCAGTTTGTGTCCGATGTGGCTTGGGGACAGCTGGACTACTTGGTCGTGGACACACCCCCGGGGACCTCTGATGAACACATGGCCGCCGTGGAAGCCCTGCGTCCCTACAGGCCCCTGGGGGCCCTTGTGGTCACCACACCTCAGGTACTGTTGTCAGTGCCATCCCTTCCTCGGCGTGTGCCCTCTCCCACGGCTGGGCCGGGCTGGCATCTGCATGTCCTGGCTGAGTTGCAGCCAACTGTCCGGGTCTTATCTCAACCACCAGGCGGTGTCCGTGGGGGACGTGAGGCGGGAGCTGACCTTCTGCAGGAAGACCGGCTTGCGGGTGATGGGCGTTGTGGAGAACATGAGCGGCTTCACCTGCCCACACTGTGCAGTGAGTCGTGGGGACTCCTTGGGTGGGGTGGATGGGTGGGTGGGGGCACAAGGCCACGAAGAAGCCGGCGTCAGCCCCCAGGGCAGGTTAATAACCAGCGAAGGCCGAGGGCCAGTTTCCTGGACCTGCATGAGTGCGGGAGGCGTCCTCGAGCCTGGTCCTCACAGCCCTGTCTCCTAGGAGTGCACCAGCGTCTTCTCCAGGGGCGGCGGGGAGGAGCTGGCCAGGCTCGCCGGGGTCCCCTTCTTAGGTAGGTGACCAGAGCCTGGTGTCTGGGGCCCTGATTGCTGCTCTGGGTGGGTCTGACTGGCCTGTGCCCACCGCGTGCCCGGGGGAGCAGCGGGAGCCATTTCCTCCCGTCTTTCTCGCGCACTGGCAGGCGCCGGCCGTGCGCCGCAGCTCATCTCCGGGCAGTTGCCGAGCAGGCACCTCAGGCTCTGAGCAGGTGCCGCACGGTGGACGCGCCTGCTTACGCCCCAGGGGAGCAGAGGACGGTGGTCACTGTCCCCCCGCCTGTGGTGCCGGGAGCCGTGCTGTCGAGTGTGCCCAGTCCTGGCGCCCACCTGCGCTCCTCTCAGGCGCAACAGGGAAGGCAGCAGGGCTCGGCCTCTGCTCTGTCTTCATAGGCTCCGTGCCCCTGGATCCTGCGCTCGCGAGGAGCCTCGAGGAGGGCCGCGACTTCATCCAGGAGTTCCCCAACAGCCCTGCATTTCCTGCACTCGCCACCATAGCCCAGAAGATTCTGGATGCGACGCCTGCTCAGGCCTCCTGACGGAGGAGCTGCCTCGTCACAGGCCCCGAGAGGAATCCCTGGGGCAGAGGGCCTGGGGACCATGTTTCCTCCGCGTCAGCCCATCTCTGGCTGAGCCTGACAGCAGTTCCTCCCGGCGGTTGGTGGTGGTTGCAAGGACAGCTCGGCCCCGGTGCCATGCGGCTGTGAGCCCATGTTCTGGGACCCCACGGCACAGCTGCTTCCCGGCGCTCGTCACTTTCCCACGCTGCATCCCTGCGCCAGAGGGACAGGCTGCTCCTGGCAGCTGAGTGTCCCCCACGGTTCACCGAGCTCTCGGGACTTCCACGGCCCTCAGCTGACCCTGGGCTGCCCACACTCTGAGTGTCCGTGAGCGATCTGTACTCACGGGAGCTCTGTGTGTAAAATAACCTCAGACGTGTCACATGACTTGGAGGAAACCACCATTAAACGTGCCGTGTCTGCTGCCACGGGTGCAGGTCAGACTTCTCTGGACTTTCTGTCCTTAGCGGTCAGATGGCATTTGCTTCTGTAGGTCCTGCTTTTGACAAGCCCTGGAGACCCAGGTGAGGACACATTTGCTTCCCGTGTGGGGGGAATTTGGGGGAGATTTTGTATCGGAGAAAGCCGCACGGGGGGCTCAGCCAAGGTGGACTTGCCCACTCTGCTGGGCACGCAGACACCAGGGCACAAAGAGACTAAGACCAGAAGAGGTGGGTTTGAGAGTGAACTGAGGGTCCCGGAGGCTCTTTCCTGCCTTTTCCTGGTGAGACCAGGAAGGGAAACTTGTGGGAAGCGGAACGGCCGTGTGGGGGGCCAGGGAGAGCAGCTCAGCGGCGATTCCTAGGGCCAGGCGGGACGGCGGTGGGGATGCGCCTGGGTCTGCAGCTGGCTTTCCCTGAGGGAACGTGTGGGAACTGCAGTGCGTGCCGGCCACCTCGGCAGTGGCCGCAGGGCCCTGGCCACCACCTGCCCTGTGCTGCGGCTGCCGGGACAGGGGCACTGCCCAGTCCTCAGGACAACACCCCAAAGAGGAGAGACGAGATGCTGAGGTTCTGGGAGGACTTGAGAAAGTGCCGTCATTCCTCAGGTGGGGCTGGGCGTCCTGGGAGGAATCTGGGGGACAACTTAGAGGACTAGGGGGACTCACTGGGTGCAGGATTGAGGCCGGGCCCGTACACCGTGTTCGGTGTGTTGTCTTCCTTTAATTGGTGACAGCAGGCAGGCTGCCATGCCCACCCACCCCCACCCCCACCCCCACACCCCCGGGACCATCCTTCACAGCTCCTCACTCTGAGGACAGTGAGGACCTGTCCTGACCAAAGGGCAGTGTCTGGCCAGGGCAAACCAGGCAGGGGACCACAGCCTGGAGCCCGGGGTCAGCAGTGAGCAAAGTGGGCCTCACCGACGTCCCGCAGGTCGAGGCCCACGACGCCAGGGGGACTGGCACAGGTGATGTTGTTGTAGGTGTACACGGGGGGCTGGCAGTCATCCCCCTCGGGGGCCGCCTGGACGAAGCGGGGCACGGCGCTGGGGTTCTGCAGGGCGAAATCCCGCAGTGCCTTGAGGGGGCAGCGGCAGTCCCAGGGGTTGCCCTCGAGCCACAGGCGCTCCAGCCCCGGAGGCTGCGGCACGAAGGACTGCAGCGAGTTGTTCCTGAGGCTGAGGTAGCGCAGCCGCCCCAGTGGCGAGAAGAGGCCCTCAGCCACCGTGTCCAGGTGGTTGTGCGAGACGTCCAGCCAGAAGGCCCGCTGCAGGGGGCCCAGGGCCTCCGCGGACAGCTCCGACAGCCGGTTGCGGGAGAGGAGCAGGAACTCCAGCTTGCCGAGGCCCTGGAAGAGCCGGCGGGGCAGCTGCGCGAGCTGGTTGGAGGTGAGGTCCAGCTCCAGGAGCTCGGCCAGGCCCCACAGGCTCTGCTCCTCGATGTCGGAGATGCCGTTGTCCCTGAGGAACAGCCTGCGCAGCCCGGAGAGGCCGGCAAAGGTGTGCTGGCGGATGCGGCCCAGGCAGCTGCCCTCCAGGTGCAGGCTGTGCAGCTTGCCCAGGCCCTGGAACACCTGCTCTGGAAGGTTCCGGAGACAGTTGCCAGAGAGGTTCATGACTGCCACGTTGAGGAGGCCAAGGAAGGCGCCCGGCTTGATGTCCTGGATCTGGTTGTCGTTGAGCGTGAGGACCTCCAGCTGCCCCAGGCCCTCGAACGCCCGCTCGGGCAGCTGCCGGATGCGGTTGTGGCCGAGCTGCAGCTCCTCGAGGAAGTGCAGGTCCTTGAAGGAGCGGGGCCGCAGGCCGGCGAGGGCGTTGTTGGAGAGGCGCAGGACGTGCAGGCCTAGCAGGCCTGGGAACGTGTCCTCCAGGAGGCCGGCCACGCGGTTGTGGGACAGGTCCAGCCAGCGCAGCGCCTTCATGCCCAGGAAGGCGCCCGGGGCCACGGCGGAGATGAGGTTGCGGGCCAGGTAGAGCTTCTGCAGCCTGGGCAGCCGCGCGAAGACGTTGGCCTTGACGCTCCTCAGCGCGTTCCCACTCAGGTCCAGCTCGCGCAGCTCGCCCAGGCCGCAGAAGAGCGCCGGCTGCAGGTAGGCCAGCCTGTTGCCGGCCAGCACCAGCTCGCGGAGGTTGCCCAGGCCCTGGAACGCCGTGTCGGGCAGCACCGCCAGGCTGTTCCAGCCGAGGTTGAGGTCCCAGAGGTTGGCGAGCCCTGCAAAGAGGCCCTCCTCCACCCTGCCCAGGAGGTTGTTGCTGAGGCTGAGCGAGGCCAGGCCGGGCGTGTGCGTGAACGTGTGGGCCGCGAGGCTCCGCAGCCGGTTCCGCTCCAGGTGCAGGTGGTACAGGCTGCGCAGCCCCAGCAGCGCCTGCGGCTCCAGGCTGCCCAGCTGGCTGCCCTGCAGGTTGAGGAAGTCCAGGCTGGAGAGGTTCTGGAAGGCCGCCGGGGGGATGGAGGAGAGGTTGTTGCCGTCGAGCCACAGCGCCCTGGCGCTGGCGGGAATGCCGTCGGGCAGCTGCGTGAGGTTCCTTGAGCTGCAGAAGACGTTGAGCTCGTCCGAGTAGTCGTCGTAGCTGCAGGTGCAGGCGGCCGGGCACGGGTGGCCCAGCGCCGCCCAGCACGCCAGCAGCAGCGCCAGGGCCAGGCCTCCTGTGGGGAGAGAGGGTTGAGCAGGCGGCACCTAGGAGGGTTCTGGCGGGGTGCCCCGGTCTGACTGGGGAGAGCGCGACACCAAACCTCCCCAGGCTTCAGCCACAGAAGAGGCGGCGCCCAGCCATGAACTGAGGTACGTGGTCACCCACTTAGTTGCGTGCTCTGCTCCCGTGCTGACTCTGCACTTTCCACCGTGGGACCGGCGGGGCGGCATCCCCGTCCTGTTGCAGAGAAGACACGGCTCGGCTTCACCCAGGCCACGCGGGCTTGGGCAGGCTGGGTCCTGGCTGCTAGGCCACGTGGCCATCTGCATCCCCAGGGCAGACAGTCGGGCCAGGCCAGGCTGCTACGGTGGTCCGGAGAAAGGGGAAGGAACTGAGCCCTGAGCCGAGCTCTGGCCGTTTTTGGAATATTCTAGAGCAAGTCTGGGTGGGGTATTCACTTGTTGCCCTTGGTGAGCCAAGTACCCCCTGCCTGGCCAGCCCCACATGCTGGGGGACACTCGCCTGCCTGCTCCCCCATGTGTGTGGCCTGACCCAGGCCGCCCACTTACTTACCAGGGGTCAGGTTGCATCTCGGGACAAGGAGCACCAGGCCCCACTGACCCAGCAGCAGTCTCGCCAGTAGCAGTGTCCCAAAACCTTGCCTGCTGGACACCGTGCCACCCGCCACACAGCCCCATGCCTGCCCGAGAGAGCTCAGGATCCCGGGGTCGGGCAGGGCGGCATGGGGGGCTGTGATGGGGTGGGGCAGCCCTGGAGTCCGGCCCAGGCTTGAGGCCAGGGCACCCCACAGATGAGGGGTGTGAGGCGCCACCCCTGTCCACCTGGGCTAGGACCTAGCGGCTGGAGGGCAGTGGGCCCACCTGGGGCCAGGCCCACAGCTCGGGCTGTGACGGGCACCCAGTCTCTCTGCAGGGGCCGAGAGCTCGCCAGCCCCTGCCTGCGCTGCCCGCTGTGCTTGGGGACAGGAGAGAGGAGGTGGGAGAAGGGAATGGAGACCCTCTGCTGTGAGGCCCAGCCGTGTCCCCCTCCCACCCCAGCGGTCCCCAGAGTCCCCCAGAGCTGAGCCCTCCAGAGCTTCCCTGAGGGCTGGCCCTGGCCCTGGCCCCAGCAGGCTTGGGGTCACAGTGGCCGCCCCTAAGTAAATGGCAGGACGCTCTGGGGCGCCTCACCTTTCCTCAGGGCCATTGCGCGTGCAGACCAGGCTGCAGGCTGCAGCGAGTGAGGGCGTCTGCTGTGCCGGCCACGGGGCAGCCAGTGCCTGTCAGCCGCAGGCCCGGCCCAGCTGGCCCCAGCCCCGTTAACCCCCTCGTGCCGGGCGGCCAGCACAGTGCAGATAGCACGGACGACAGTCCACTGAAGCCGCCTCTGGCCCGAGGCGGCTGGTCCCCGTTTTCCTGCAGAGCTGGCTATGGTGGGCCTGGGCAGCCAGGTGGAGGTAGGGGGCCCCCTGGGAGTGGGCTGGCACTCAAGGCAGGTCTGGGAAGCCCAGGGCTTCGCCCATTCCCACCCGTGGGCAGGGAGCCATCAGGTGGCTCTGAGGTCTTGGGGATCCACCCCTGGCCTGAGACATGGCCGTTGGGCTCGGTGGGCGCCACCACCTTTCCCTGTGCTGCCCATCCGCTCTCCCCGGAGGGGTCCACTGTTCGGGCTCCCAGGCTCAGGGGCCGTCCGAGGCCCAGGCCTGCCTCAGCCTCCTGTGACCTCAGGGTCAGCTGGTGTCTAGCCACTGCCCCACCCCCAAGCCTCTTCTAGGAACACCTGGCAGGAACACCACCAGCGCCCTGTGTTTGCTTTCCCCAGCGCCATCTTCCTGGGAAGAGGCCAGCAGGGAAGTGGGGGTGGCCTGGCGTGTGGTTGCCCTTGGGGCAGGCAGGGGAAGAAGGCTGCTCCTGCCAGAAGAGGCCTGGCCCCTCCCCACCTGCCCTCTGGCCCTCCTTGTCCTCCTGGAACCCCATCTCCAGCTGGTCACTGCCTCCTTCCGGGCCTGAGCAGGTGGGGCCTGGCCATCATCCTGCCTGCCTGTCCCCTGCACATCCCCGGAGGACCCCTCTCGGGCCCTTTGCTCTGCCCGTGGAGTGGGATTGTGTGTGCACAGAAGGAGCTGGAAGAGGCATATGTGGGCACAGACTAGGTAGGTAGGGCAGCGACCCACACCCCCAGTCTCCAGGGTGCCCCGTCCTGTGGGCAGGTCCCCCACGCCGGTGCTGGGGACACGCTTCTCCTTTCCTTTACTGAGAATCGATCGTTCCCCAGGTCGTTTCTCGGCTTCTCTTCTGAGAAATTATAGATCCACGGGGAGAAAGTCCACACCCAGAAAGATCCACAGGGAAGTTTACACAGGGGAAAGTGCAGACTCAGCAGGGGCCCCAGGGCCAGCCAGGCGGCCTCTTCCCTGGAAAGGTCCCCGAGTGGGGCCCTCTGTGCCTGTGTCGCCGCTGCGTGGGGCTGAGGCCGGAGGCGGGAGCCCCTGCCGTGTGGGGGAGGGGAGTTAACGTTACCGTGGTTTCGCTTTGGGAGGAGGGACCCGACTCTAAACACGGTGGAGTCTGTGTGGTAGGGAAGCCTTAACAGCGTTTTGGCAGCCGGGTTATGTATTTTTAAGCCTCTCGAATCCTGGGAGGACGCCGAGGAATGCGCACGCAGACGTCCGGCCCCGGGTTCCGCAGAGAACACCGCTGTTGCCGCTCCCCGCTGTCTCCCTGCTTTTACCGCCTGAGTGTCTCCCCGAGGAGTCCAGTTCTGCCTCTTTTCAATCCTCCCGGAAGCGGCGTCCCCCGGGGCACGTGCGTTTCTGTCAGAGCAGAACCGAATGGAGTTGCTGGGACTCAGGGCGTGTGTCTTCGCATAGGGTGAGGCCACCCTTCCCAGGGAGTTCGGCGGACCTCAGGCTGCCCTCACCGTCTCTGTTCACGCTCTGCTCGGGTGGCGACAGGATGGCGGCTTTTGTTGTTTTGTGTTTTCTCAGTTGCTAGTGGAGACTGAGCATTTTTCAGAGGCTCTTTGGCCATTGGATTCTCCTGTTTCAACGAGTGTGTGTTTAAGTTTGTTTCCTGCCAATTTTCTTTTTCTTTTAATATTTTGTGTAGATGGGGTCTTACCATGTTGCTCAGGCTGGTCTCAAACTCCTGAGCTCAAGCAATCCTTCTACCTCAGCCTCCCAGAGTGCTGGGATTGCAGGTGTGAGCCACCACACCCGGCCTAGATTTTCTTTCAGATGTGGTCTCACTCTGTCGCCCAGGTTAGGGTGCAGTGGCATCATCATAGCTCCCTGCAGCCTCCAACTCCTGGGCTCAAGAGATCCTCCCACCTCAGCCTCCCGAGTAGCTGGGACTGCACGCGCTGCCACGCCTGGCTCTCGTGCGGATTTGCCATTGGGTTGTCTGTTAGTCTGATTTACAAGATATTTAAAAACAAAAAAACATTCTAGCTTCCAGCCCCTTGTGAGGTACACGTCACCAGTATTTTTCCTTGCACTGGAGTGGCCTTTTCATCCTAACTGTGATTCTGGCAAGAGTTCTTAAGTTTAATTCAGGCTCAGTAGAGGTCCCTTAAATGTTATGTATTGAACTTGATTCCTCAAATACGACAATAAAGATGGAAAAAATACCAAAAATCCTTTATGTAGTCCAACTTATGGTTTCAAGTCCTACTGGCACACGGACTTGAGTATATTCTCCTAAAATATCTTATGACCTGTGCGGGTCCTGTCGTGTGGTATCTGCTGTCCGGCTTCTAATCTGCTTTCTGTGAGATTAGGGCTCACAGACATGAGCGCGAGTCTAATTCCTTCTCTGTACAGACCACGGTGGCCGCAGCAGGGTGCGTGAGATGGCTGTCCCCGCAGCCCCAGATTGGGGCGGGTAAGCCAGGGCCTCTCTGGGCTCTCCTCCCTCCCGCCATCTGCCTGGCTGCTGCCACTGTCCCCACCATGGAGGCCCTTCGACATCTGGTAGGGCAGGTCCCCCCACCTCCTTCAGGAGCATTTTGGGTATTCCTGGTCCTTTGCATTTTCATGTCAACTTTGGAAACAGCCTGTCAAGTTTCTAAAACAAAACCAGAAACCTGTTGAATTCTGATTCGTGCTGCAGTTTGTGGAGAGTTGATGCCTTCGTGATACTGAGTCTTCCAACCCGCAGACCTGCTCTGTTTCCTCCTTTCTTCCACATCATCCTCAGCTTCTCTCAGGAGTGCGTTTGAAGATTTCCATGTTGTGATCTTGCACGCATTTCTTTGATTTTTTCCTACGTGGTGGTTATTTTTGATACGTTACACGTGTCATGTTTTTCCTCAGTTTCATTTGCTATTTGTTGAGGCTGAAATTCTCTATAGCTCTTTTTCTAAGATGGCTTCACTGACATAGAACTTGTGCAGCGTGCGGCTCACTCACAGTGACAGTGGCTTTTAGGAAGGTGCAGAGCCGTGCGGCCTCCCCACAGTCCGGCTCCCGGCCGTTCCCGCGTGAGACGCACTCGTTTGTGTTGCCCCTTTCGCTGAGCATAGTTTTCGAGGTTCGTCCAGTTGTGTCATGGATCAGCGCTTCCTGCCTTGTTGTGGCCGAACAGCACTGTTCTATGGAGAGACCACAATTTGTTTATTCACCAGGGACAAAACTGAATTGTTTCCATTTGGAAACTATTATGTATAACGCTACTGTATCTATTTGTGTAAACATCTTTAGACACTATTTTGTTGGTATAGATTCTTAGGAGTAGAATTGCTGGTTCACCTAATGTATATTTTCTGAAAACTGTTTTCCAAAGTGATTACATCACCTTAGAAGTGTGAGAGGTTCAGTTGGCCCACATCCTCACCAAAGCTTGATAGGGTCAGGTTTTTTTAAGGTATTCTAATTATAGTTTGTTTTTCACTAATAACTAATGATGTTGGACACCTTTTTGTAGGGACCGTCCCTGGGCAAAAATTGGCTTAAGTCCAGAGTCAGCGAAACTGGGTGTGCTCTCCTTGGCACCAGAGGTCAATAGGCCCGGGCACGGCCTGTTGACCAAACAGAACTATTCTTCATGACAGATAGCTTTATGACAGATAACCAAGCGCCTGGGGTCTTGCAAACAAACCAAGGCATCTCATTGTCCTGCATACGGTAATGAGATAAAGAAGGAGATAAAGAAGTTGAGATGCAAACGTCTGGAAGGAATGAAAATGTGTTTTCCTCAAGGCATCCAAGATAGTCACATACCAGGAAATAGCTGCCGGACATAGAAAAAGTATATAATAAAACGACTGGTAGAATTGACTACTTCAGTCTTGTACGTCTTGTGTGTGTGTCTGTGTGTTTCTTTCTGTGTCCATCCTCCGTTCTGCAATC